>LIEC01010913.1:0-71406 GCA_001925005.1 Drosera capensis | reverse complement strand
CCAGTTGGCGACAGTGAATTACAATGTGGAAGAGTTCTTGTAATAGAAGTTCATAGTAAGGGAATAGAACATACTAATTTGCTCTCTGGCGGCTGGCTAACGTTGGGGCTTGGGGTGGTAACCAGGGCCAACTCCCATGTCAAGCCGCGATTTGAATCTTGAGGGTCACTTCCTATAGGATAACGTGAATGTTAAGACCATGATCATGGAGAGAATGCTGCAGAGACGGATCGCTCGTGAGGTTGTACCAGGTAGCACAACAAGATATATCATAACCTCTCACAATAGCCTTTTTGGTCCAGAGGAGCAAAAGAGGGCATTTGCGTGAGGAGGCATGCTAAAGAAACCAATCTTCGCATAGGCAGTGACGGGTTCATACCGGGTGGAATTATGCCGAGGGCTAGTGCATTGCTTTCCTCTAGCTCTGCAACTTTTGGATCCACTTCACGTAGACCCTGTACAAAGAATAATGAATCCCACAAGAAATGAGCACGTTGTATACTCTGCCTAAATTACCCATCAAGTGAGGGTAGATTTTATCTGTAGGATATTACAAGCAGATCTTCATCGGCTCCTGTATCAATGAGCGGAGGAGGATCAGCCTTGATCTTTTGCTCTGGCTCATGTTGTGTCTCCTCTGGTGGTTTCTCTTCTTCTACTTCTTCAACTTGCTTCTCTTCTTCAGCAGGAGGTGGCTCTTCTAATTTCTGAGGCGATTCGCTCATCTCCTGATATTCCTGATTCACGAAACAACCAGATGTAATGAACAACAAGAATACAAAATGATTGAGCAAATAAAAGCAGGTGACTGAAGAGATTGTGCTCACCAGTCTC
This sequence comes from Drosera capensis, assembly GCA_001925005.1. Classification (NCBI taxonomy): domain Eukaryota; kingdom Viridiplantae; phylum Streptophyta; class Magnoliopsida; order Caryophyllales; family Droseraceae; genus Drosera; species Drosera capensis. Next base: position 70,572 of record LIEC01010913.1, on the reverse strand, counting down.
TTGGTGACTGATCCTGTTTGGGGAGCTTCTTTCACATATTCCTCCATAGTCGCAATAAAGGAAGGTGGCGGCTGTCAAATGCAGAAAATTAAGAAATCTTCAACATGTGACGGCACATTTTTGGAGATTCTATGATGAAGAACAAGAGATGGAACCTGTTGTAAAGTCGGAAACTGAAAATTCCGGGCGAGATCTAGACGCTTGCAGAAATCATAAAAATCAGCGAGATACTCAGCCTACAAGCAGCATGATGAAATTAGAGGGAAGATTATTTTCTTGCATCTGCGTTAATTCGACCATATTAAAACAGATGCAATAGTACCTGTTGGCCAGCTCTTTTATAGATGTTCAGTGCTTTCACTGCATCGTGCTTTGACATATCAAAAAACTGTGAAGTGGGATACGAATCTTCAGCGCTTGCTAAAGGGTAATTTACAGCTTGAAATAGCAAGATAATGAACACGAACTTACAACATCAACAAGATTGATTATCCAATCATTGATTGCACAATATATTTTGAAGCTCTCTTTCAAAACCTGTACTCAAAAAGGAGAAAAAGAAAAAACAAAAAAGAGGAAGCACAGCCTCAAGAATCAATATGATAGAAAAGGCCACTTGACTACGGTCGACCGTATTCATTGGATACAAGATCTTTGGATACTAGATCTTTTGAGTTGAGTATGTCTATTGACTACTTTACAACACAAGTTTACCTGAAACATGGATTCCGAGCAGATGGTTTATCTAGAGTTGAGTTACATTTTGAAGGCTACTAACGGATGTTATAGAAAATTATGGATGGAGAGGCTACCCAAGGAAATGAATAAGATGCAGCAAAAGAAAAGGCGGCATGATATCGACATGAAAAGGACTGCAGAAGAAGGTTCGTGTCTTGTATCAATGAATAGAAGATCAAAATGACATCAAAGCTGTGTTTTTCTCAGTTGAACACTACGTGAAAGCTTAAGATATCAATGTTCTCACTTTTAGTGAAAAGGGTACAAACAACAGATTGAAAAGTTTCATACCAGTGCAAGAGCATACTGTATGAGGAAATTGCAGCAAGCTGCACCTTCAGGCTGCAGAAAAGGTTAAAAAGTGAGGATTCACGTGCTTCAGCTAGCGTCAGAATCACAAACACCTAAGTAGTTAATCGATGCTCACCTGACAACCGATAAGGCGAAATAGAAGCTGTTGGAGAGCAGGTAACTGCTCTGAGAACTCATCACAACCCAAAAGTCGTGTTCTGCTGTGTACCTGTTAGCAAGAGCTAGCTAGCTTAGCAAATTTTGGGATCGCCTAAGGACCACGTGCAACCACACATAGACATGAGATACTACTCGAGGATATATTATCTTCCCATCACGGGCATAGCCGCACAGTGGATCACGATATCGATGCTATCAGAACTGTCAGGAAATTACATAGAAACCAAACCTGGCTTGCACCAGGTGACGGTCTAGGTAATCGCTCTGCCTCGATATCATACTTCAAGATCCTGAAACACTCTAGTCGTTCTTCAAGGAAGAGAGCATATGTTCGGATCCACGCAGAGCAATCCCAAGCTGCACACAGTTCATGGAAGATTCTAACAAGCTCACATGGAGCGTCACACAAGGAGAAACAGACGAAGAGGAGAAGTATTACCAAGAGGGCTAGAGTCGTCCTTGAAGTTGGATATCTGAAGTATATGTCCCCCATGAGAGTAGTTGAGAAGTTCTTCTCTGAAAGTTGGATCACCCTCTCTTAAAGTCCTATGTATCACTATAAGTACTTTTATCGCGACCTGTCACAATAAAAAATAAGAACAATCATACTGATTGACATCTATTTCCTCTCTTGATTTTGCGAGTACTACCCCATGGAGTGTGTTGTCGACATAGTCTAGGCGTTTAAAGACCCACCAGATGGGGTAGTAAGGAACACAGATCATTTTCTCCGATCCATATGATTGAAAGGATCCATCATAATATGTTTTCTCACGTATTATATTCTTGCTTATTTATCTCAGTTCAAGTGAGAATCACAGGGAGGACTGAGGAGAGCCTCATGAGCTCGCTTGGCTAATTCCCAAGGACTGAACTAAATTGCAAAAACGAAGAGCTGGAATATAAAAGCAACCAAGGAAAGACAAAAGGAGAGAGTAGGGAGAGTTACAATCCAATTTCTCGTCTTGGCCAACCTCCTAGCTAGCGCATGAATGCAGTATGCCACATCTGCCCGTGGTCTGACTACTGATGTTGCTGCGAATATTCCTTATAACCCCAAGAAAACAAAGCAAAGATCAGTACCCAAAAAAAAAAAGAAGTTAGAGATGAAATCCCATCACAACAATTTGAGATCACAATTTTTCAAATTAGGAATAATGCTTGTGTAAATTGATCAAGAATTGAATACTTATATCTAAACAGATGAGATCCAGACGACATTATACTCATACTGATCAAACGGCCTTGGCATACTTCTAACATGCCGTTCCTTTGGAGGAGCCTCTACGTGATTGGTGGCTTTGACAATCGCAATATCCAATTCCTGTATCACGAGAAAGGTAAGAAACATATAGATACCTGATATGTATGATAACAGGAGATCAGGTGATGAATTCCATGAATAAAGGAGAAAGGGGCTGAACCTTGAATTCGCTATTGACTTTGGCAAGGCCGACAGTGGTGGAGTCCTTGAGCGCCCCATATGCTTTTCGAAAGCTCTGAAAAGTTCCCATAGGAATGTGGTTCCTGATCTCGACAATATGATGATTGGCAATGGCATAGGATCATAGGGACACAGCACTGGCACAGGATCACGAGGAGATTAGGGTGTATCTGCTAATGACAATGATCTAAATAAATCATAGCAATGGCGCAACCGCCATTGCGAACATCAATGATGTTGGCTGATCAAGGATGAAGAAAAGGGGTGTCTTTTTGTTTTCTTGATGTATTATGATCTCATTCCACGAATCTGAATTTCAATCTGATGCATTACTCTCTCCCCTGCTCATCTCTCTCTGTCCAGGTTGTTCGCACCAAGATGGCATTCCAAATTGCCCTCAACTGACAGACGGGAGGGTATTTTTGTCTTTCACAATTTTTATTATCCTTAATGATTTCTGTGGTCAATTGAAATAATAAAAACAAAAACAAAAACAGAATCCTGGTTTGCAGGAGGAACCTGAGCTACAAAGATGACAAACGTTAATGGCATGCTGAAATTTTATTATGGATTTGCTTATACATCAACCACCTACATCAACAATCATCATAGTGAAAGTCACGATTCACATACAGAACCATACCTAGTCGTGAATCCATTCCTTTGCTTCCACCGTTGTCAAAGGTTTCAGTTCACGACAAAGAATGCCGGATCAAATCTACCATGCAATCTCTCTGCTGAACAATAGACAACTGCTGTCGAAGGACCAACACGATCTCAAAATTGTATTTACAGTAAGATCCATAAACTACATGAAACAGCAGAAATTACCTGCAAAAGTCGGATCATGATACAACTTTCTAATAAAACAGGACAGAAAGAATTTATCTATGGACCATATACTATGAAAATAAGTTTCCCAGTCTAACACAACACAAATACATGACCAAAATAAATCTTTTATTAATGGTAAAAAACCGTCATCCACCTGAACACAGAAATGTTACATAGGAAAAAGAATTGAAAATTGTACAAATGAACCAGCATTTTTATTTCTCATAAACAAAACAAATGAACAGTGTGGATAAAATCTAGTGCTGCTGTCAAACCATGCTCGCATGTCCAGAAGAGCAACTATATAAACTAACACTAACACCGCCACGAATCCGAATGACAAGAAGTGGTCATTGTTGAAACTGAAGCTGTGGTAAAAGACAGTGCCAGTCCTTTTCCCTCTTGTATGTACAGCAGTTCCAAAGTGCGTCAAATGTGGACCAGACAGCAGTTTCAAACTCTGACATGGAGGGTGGCTCAGAGGAGCCTGCAATTTGAAAAATTGATAATGAGTGAGGTGCTCAAAGATCAGATAGAATTTACACGAAGAAGACATAGTAATTCAACATCCTGGTCATGGAAACAATAGGTTAGATAACATGATCAGGAAAGACCAGGGCTTGATACAACTAAAACAGGAAGAAGATAATTCACTTACTGGAGGCAGTGGTGATCATACTCCAGTGTTGGCATCATCGGGTTGCGAAGGTTGCTCCTCTGACTCTTTCTCAGACCTGGGTTCCAATGGAACCTCTGCCTCAGTTGCAGCAGGATTATGGGGTGCGGAATCTGCAAATCAAATAATGGAAGAGCAACGTGAGCATAGAACTTAGAATTAAACAAACATCAACTCATATATTTACTATTAATCGAAATCAAGTAAAAACATCTGTTGCATCATATGTTCTATCGTAACATGGTTTCATGAAAAATATACATCTAAGCATAGAAAACTGCTGCTAGAAAGATAGCAGAGGCATTTACTCAAATAAAACCTACTCCACTAAACTAGAACTCTAGAAGCAAACAATTAACGGATCCGGGTACGATCCAATTTCAGCATACGCTACAACAGTAAGATGCTCTCCGATCTCAACCAAGTTTGTACTGCAATCTCAACTACACACCATGTTCAATCGAACGCTCCTCTTACCCTATATCGTCATACATATTATCCGCTAAAGAAGCAACTAAGTTCCACAACAAACGATCACGACCCTCTACTCGATCATGAAGTATCCTAATTTTCCCAATGGTAAAAAAAACCCTTTCTCAATTCCCATACAAGAGCAATTAAACTACATCAATCTAAACCGATCAAACACATCACTTTCCCATCACATCTAACATCAACCAAAACCCTAAACCCACCAAACCCTAAACCCTATTAAAAATCAAATCTTTTCACCATCAAACACCTCAATCATACACACCCAAACCCCAAATCAACCGAATACAAGAATTTCAAATCCCCATCAAAACCCTAGAATAGTTTTATAAAACCATCACAAATTCAACACACTCACTAAATATCCATGCCTAGTCAAACCCTTACAACCCCATATTGAAGCTATCAAGCATATCCCAAGGTTGCCCAACGTTCCCAAATACCCTTTTCTCAATCTTCTAACAAGATCGATCCAACAGTATCGAATCCACACAAAACCCCAACTCCCATCAAACCCTAAACCCTCATAAAAAACCAAATCTCCAATCCTTCAATCCAATTCAACAATCCCAATCACCACAATCAAAACCCTAGAACTCAAATCAAAACATCAAATCATTCATTACCATGAATAAAGTACTCGGAGCTCGGCCAACACCCACTCGTCAAACACCGTCTCTCCTCCACCGACAACCCCATCCCCTTCCCCTTCCCCTTCCCACCACCAATCGCCACCAACTCCAAAACCCTTGGCGCCTTCGGCCCCGGCGGGACCCAAAACGACGCACCCGGCACGAATTGGATCCAATCGGGGGTCGATCGCCGCACCATGACACTGTGGACGAACTCTTCAAGCATCTTGGCAGTTGATGATTGTTTCTCCGCCGGATTCGAGGCGAAGGACTCCAGATCGAGCTCCGTGAATTGAGGGAGCACGGAGCGGTGACGGCGCGTGAGGAGACGCGAGGAGAAGAGCGTGGGGGAAGGGATGGTGCGGGTTAGAGTTCGATACATCAATGGCGCCATTGGAGACGACGAAGAGAGACTTGTGGGATTAACTAGTTGAGTATGCGTAGATGGGTTGATAACGTATGAGATGAAAGTTGTATTGTTGAGACTCGAGATATTGTTAAGATCTATATTTATAATTCATCGTATGTTATTTGGGTTATGATTAGATATGACAATAACAATAAATATGATATATTTAATGAAATTGATAGCTATTTTATTTTGTAATTTTTTCTTGTGACAAAAAATGAGGAATATACGTTACAAGAATTATGCATGGGACATATGATAATGATATATAGATCTCTATATCATAGATTTTTGAAATTTAAATAAAGGAATAAAAAAATAAGAAAAGAAAAAAGATAAACAACCTATAACATATAAAAGCAATGCTAATGATACTCTATTTAACACTTTCCTCGTGGATTCTTTCCGTGATGGATTTTGGGATTGAATTCACTTATCATAAAAGACTCACGAATGATTATTATGAATGAATCAATTAACATTTCTCAAATAAGATACTCATGGATTTAATATTCAAAAAAATTAAAATACATAAACGAATATATTTAGTATTTCTCAACCCATCACGTGCACCACTTGAAGCCATGGATTAAGTATTTATTAATACTCAAATCTTTAGTCATGGTGACTTGACCCAATGATACAAATACTTAATCTCTAAGTGGTGTAAATACTAAAGATTAAGTATTAAAGATTTAAGTATTGTTTGAGGCAAATAGGTAAGAATTCATAAGCAAGCCCCCTCTCTTTGGTGCTGCTCATTTCTCGGTGGTCAAACTTCACTGGAAGATAGGCTAAGGTCGCTCAAGGTTTTCTATGAGTTCCCTTGCAGCGAACTTGAATAACAATACAATTGATTGAGAAAGTGTACGTATATTGGAGTAAGAATTGGATAATCAATTGGATGTACAAGTCTTGATTTCTCGAGGCACTTCGCCGCATAAATCAACCAAGATAATGAAAATACAATGGACGAGATCATAATTCGATCATACAAACAGCAAAAATATACATATACCAGTATCACATTTAAGTTGCTTGATAAGCATGAGGCGTGAATGCAAGGTAAGGTTACTTTGGAAATCTGAGGATATCTGGTTGGCAACCAAGGTAAGAGAATGGCAACTTATGATGATCTGATTCTTCATCAGCTTGGCCCTTGTTCTGTTGCTCCAAGCCCTGATAATTCACAACCAGCTTATCCAAAAACGGCCATTCCGTGCCATTACAAGGTGGCTGGATCATTCCACCAGAGTTCGACGAGGTCAATCTGAAAAGGTTATGTGAGCAGTCCAGCTCCATTGTTCCCAAGGATGATTGTGGAACGGGCACCGGTAGCATGGACAGGAAGGGGACTGAGTCGGGGCTTGATAGGTGCGGGAGATGCATGGATCCGTCGAAGTTGGGAGCGTTGGTGTAATTGTTTTCGTACATGAATTGTTGGAGATTGTATTGTGGTTTTGATGCAAGGTGATGTGAAGTGGAAGCGCCCGATGCTGTTGCTTGCTTCATGTAGCGAGAATGTGGGTGATTCTGTTCTTGTTCTTGATCTGGATCTGCCTCGGATTGCTGGTATCCGCCTCTCGGGTGATTCTTTTTCCTGAATACTCTGCATACCACCCACCCGTCTTCCTGCAAGATTAATCGAATAATGAGTTGCGACAAATAAGATCTCAAGAAGGCATAGTTACTGATTGAAGATACTGATTTTTTGTAAAACCCACAGTTGCTATACTATAGGCTTGAAGAGGTTGATGTATTAGTGTTAGCTTACCTGATTATCGGGATTGTCGTCATCAAGGCGGTACTCATGCATGATCCAATCAGTTTTGTGACCATGAGGGGCTCGGCCGGTATAGAAGACCAAGGTTTTTCTCATGCCTATTCTCTTGGAGTTGCTATGGTAGATTACCTTGTCTCTACCGGTCGCCTTCCAGAACCCGGCTGCAGTTGCCCTGTTCGTTCTCGTCCCAGTCGGATACTTCTTATCCTTGTGGCTGAAGCAGTACCATTCATTCTGAGGGCCAGATCCTATCCTGCACTTCTCTGCATTCTCGCATACATATATGATCATGGATCGATTTCTAAACACAAACATAACACTCAAAAAGATATTTATGACTATGCAGCTAATTAGTTAAATGTTACAAGTGATACTAAGATAATGTTTGCAGCTAACCTTTGATGTCCCATGGCTCGAGGTTATTGAGATCGACTTCCCTGATCACGTCGAGGTCAATGGCTTCATAAGACACCTTTTTCTTCAAATAGTAGCACAGGAGCTCCTCATCTGTAGGATGAAACCTGAATCCTGGCGGAACAGCTAACTGTTGCTGCTGCTGCTCGTGGCTGTTCGTTGCACGCATCATCTTCCTTCACGTGGAACTCGAGGCCAGCCACGCCAGAGACGGCAAGAACAAGAAATCTAGGAAGCTCAATGATGCAGAGAGGAAGCAGAAACCAAGAAGGGTTGAGTAAGAGAAGGGAGAGGAAGAGAATGGTAGGATGGACAGAGGAATTATAGTACTCATATTATATGGTTTGTGAGTAGTATTTTACTTTAAAGGTTCAATGGTTAACAAAACCGTTGAATCATCCATATTTTTCTTGATGAGCGAAGTTCAAATCGCTACAAATGAGTTGAGGTTCTGATTTTCTTTTATTAATCTTCAAAAATATAACCATTGTCAATATTGAGCATGGATCGCTATAACAATGACTACAAACACAATCTTATCCTCATTTTGAATAATAAAAAGTATTAATTTCTCAAATAGATTGAACAATTACAAAACATGTAAATCTATTTTTTTGAATTAACCCTCACCCATGTATTTTTTGAATTTAACCCTCACCATTCATTACAGAAAATGATCGTGTCCGAAGAAGAATATTTTGATACTAGATAAATTGAGTTTAAGTTAAAACGTATTTGGACATCGAAGATAGCAATCATGTATAGTGTTCTGGGACTAATCTTTTGGAGTTTGGTTGTCCTTAAAATGATTTTAAATTTGAATTTTCTGGATTAAGCAAACAGATGTTGGGAGAGTTTTATCTTTTCAGTGTTTTTTTTTACTCGATCTAAATGAATAAATTCATCAAAAATATAAAATCATGTTTATTGTAACTCGTAAAATAAGAAAACTTAAATCTTGAATATAATAGATTGTAGAGGGGCTAGCTAGATCACGGCTGTGACCATATAGAATTTGATCAAAGGGCTGAAAAGGACTGATTTTGGGAGTGTGCACTGTCTTTATCTTATATTGGAATATTTAGAATCAGATGTCCGTTGAATAGGAAGCCTTCTCCTCAAATTCGCCACACAAAGGTGAACAAATCATGCATTTATGTCAAAATTCTATCCATTTGACTTATTAGTCTTGGGATTCATATATATCTCGGGTGGTAATCATGACAAATATGTAATTACATAAACCATACAACAATTCGACATTTCATTTTTGCATCATAGTTTTGAAATTTATGAAAATCCTCCACAATTATATTTTCCCTCATAATTCATAACCCTGTTTTCGCAATTCCTGCAATTGATTTCTCCCTGTCTGTTAGTTCATCATAGACAATTGTTGGACACATTCGACAAAGGAATCAAACACAAGTTCATGGAGCCTCAGGATCTAAGGAAATTTGTTGCTCAATGCAGGAAAAAAAACTCTCTTGTGTCGAATACTTCAACTTGTAATCTGTAATAAGTTTGTCTTTATGCAATTACATGTTTAGCGTTTCAGTGGTTGAATCACTTCGAACATTTAGATGTCATTTTGTTTGCGGATTATTAAAGCCAGAATCGCAACAGGGGTTAAGTGTTTTATCTCCTGGCATTTTTGGAAAAGGTTATGGGCACAAATTTATAGTGCAAATAAATCCTCGCTTAGATATGTGCAGAAATCAAACACCCTCGATCACAAAAAAAAATTAAAATACTTATTAAATTGGTATGTCTTAACTAAATTATAATATTGTCATATTTGAAAAAAAAACTTCTTATAAAAATATCTCTACTATTTACTTTCTATCACATTAGTTTTTCTTCTTCTTTCTTTCTCTCACTCCTCCCATGGCCAAATAAATCTTTATAATAATAAAAATATGTATATATAAATTATCGTGTCATGTTAGTCGATTATAATTTTTTACGATGAAGGGAGTACTCCAATTGATGGAGAAGCCTTGGGCAAAGTGTTGTACACGTATGTTCAGATAATCCTAAATTTAAAAGGGAATTACTATTTTCAAAGTCGGATTTATTATTATAAGGCATGTTATGAGAGAAAATTATTTTATCAAAAAAAATCTTTGTGAATGTATTATCTTAAAAAAAATTAATTTTCTTCTTGAAAAAATAAATTCTCATTTAAAAAGATAAGAATGAAATTGACGAGTAAAAATTGACGAAAGCAGAGTATTGGGATTGGGCCGATTGGCTGCCCGAAACTTATGCAAAATCGTAGAATGCATTGGCCTCTGTGTAGTCAGATCTTCGAAGCTTCTATCCCCTTAAAATAACATGCCGTTGCCTTAACGTCCCAATTACACAGCCTTCGATATAAATCCATATAATATTGGCATGGGCATGTATGCACTTTGCGTACGTAGAGCTTGATAACATCAATCTCACATGATGAATACTCGCTCGCCATATTCAAACCCTATAATGTTTATGTTTAATATGCCAACGGAGCATGTTCGAGCAAATACATTGAGGATTTGTGTACCAGCTAAGTACACGTAGTAATCGCGAGGCAATTGTCTGAAGAAATATAAAGAAGGGTTTGGCTCGAGTCCAAATGATGTATTAAAGTCATTCATCTATTGAGAAGTCCTTAATTACCGACATGTTATATCTTCATAAGCAAGGAACACATTTGATTAACGTAACTTACAGTTCGACCACGACGTTATCTCCCATGTACTCGCTTTTCAGTAGACAATTCAACCATAAAAGTCTCAGAAGGCGGTCGTTTATCTCAATATATTGTAGCTGGATCAACACGGTTGATACTATACAGAAAATGTCCCAACCATATAAAAATTCAAAAATATTCATAAAAACACATACACACAAACATAATTTCTTAAACATATAATTTTATCCACTCTCCCTCTCCTCCTTAACTTTGCTCTATTCAGTGGCGATGACGCCCCACTCAGAATGATTATCTCACCTCGTCCTTGCAATGATGCCTCCTCCTCCTGCGACTGTAGAGATGCCGACGAAGAAGCCGAGGAGAATTACGTAGCATGTGAAGAAGCAACGAGTATTAGGTTGCCAAGAAAAAGAAAGACACGTTCTCCGATCAATCATCACAACGATTCTCCGATCAATCACCACCACCATCATGGTGGCGGTATGTTCGTCGGTGATCAAAGCAAGGTGTTTGTTGCTTGTTTGATGTTTGAGACCCGACAAATAGCACGATGAGATTGCTATTAATCTTTAATTCGGTGACCTTTACGTCGTTATATGATTGCAACTGGTTTTTTGCTTCATTGAAACGAATGTGTCTTGAGGCTGTTAATATGTATATCATTATTTTTGTTTGTTTTGTTAGCATAGATTTCTTTTAAGTACATAAGTTATTCGTGAGTCTTGCAAATCTAGATAGGGAATTTAAGGTTGTGTTTTATTTCTTCATGTGTTCTATTTTATCTTTTGTATATGTGTTTTGTTTTATTCAGAAATATATACTCTGTTTTATTTTTGTACATGCATTCTCTTTCATTTGTTGATGCACTCTATTTCATTTTTTGATGATGCTGAGATCTAATGGTGCATAGTATGATATTAATATTATGTTTTATTTTTTATTCATGCGCTCTATTTCAATTGTTTATACAATTTGTTTCATTTGTACATGGGTTCTATTTCATTTGTTCATGCGTTCTATTTCATTACAGAGTGTCTGTTCTGAAAGGAACTCTATTTCATTTAAGTACAAGCGTTCTATTTCAAATTTTGACTAGATTTCGACGACGTGGTTGGACTGCGACGAAGTTTTCGACGACGGTAGCGGAGCCCCAATAAAGATTCCGACAATAGTTGGATAATAGTAGGTGTTGAGGTGGAGATGGAAATAGTGTCAGCGATTTAAATGATATATGTGAATTATATGTTTATGAAAGTTTGTCGATAATATCGTTGGAGTCAAGAGTATGTCCGCCGTCCAAATCAACACTCCGTCGTCGGAGTGGATACTATGTCTTCGTAGTGGACAATATTTCCTCTTCCATCGACAGTGCGTCCCGACAATACGTCTATTTGAGGTTATCTTGTTCCATTGTCATGTTTCAGATTGTCTCGTTCAATCATCACCATCCTTCGCTGTCGGCCAATGCCCTCAATATAACAATAATATTGCGCGTTGTGTGCATCACAAACCGTACACTCAGCCATGCCATCACATCATCACTGTCGCATTGTTATAAATAGTACACCCAAGATCCAATAACATCAATTATGTCGTCGCCACTTATCATCGTCCTGGACATAACAATACATATGCCCATTGTGTATGTCGTAAACAATACATATGCGCACTGTTATGAACAATACGTACAAGATTCAATAACACCAATCATGTTGTCGTGACCTATCATTGTCCCCGACATAACAAAACATATGCGCATGCGTCAAGCCTTGTTATCGTTTACATCTTTATCAAGCCTTTGTCGCGCGTACTATCATGAAATAACAGTAATCATAAAACCAAACTAATATTGTAATTCGTAACGCACAGTACGTTAGATTAATTGATAATAAAATGAATATGATCAAATGATTATTAAATTCCAAAAAAAAATAACTAATTAGTAATAAACACACAAAAAGGACTCTATTTGATTTTACGTGTTGCTAATATCAATTGCGATGATTTTTTCACCCACCAAGTTTTAGGGTAGCAATCAATCACCGAAGCCCGAACCGTGATAGGCCCAAAAGAAGCCCGCATCAACTCCTGGAGGTATTCAACAAGCGACGACGAATTGGGGAAAATAGATTAGGGTTTCGAGTATTGGGGAAAATCGAGCCACGAATCTCGATTCCCGCATTCGTATCCGTACTCATCGATGGACTCGTTGATTGCAAGCTACGCATCATCATCAGATGAAGAAGAATCACCCCTACAACGACAGCAGCACAATCGTCTACAATTTCCCCCAAATTCCACCAATGATGACCCACAGAGAGCTCTTGACAACGAAGTTTATGTCCCTGAATCGAACCTCAGAGCCCATGGAAAGCTCTTTTCGCTCCCAAAACCCAAGTCTACCGCTCCTTCTTCAGTGTCTTCTCTCTTTTCTTCTCTCCCAAGACCTCAATCGAGTTTATCTGAATCGGGTTCTTTTTTATCGTCTCTTCCCCCACCTGGTTCTTCGACTCCCAGCGTTTGGGGGACGATCCGGGGAGGCTCAATTTCGAATTTTGGGACGGCCTATGTGGGTGGATTGGAAGAGGACGAGGTGGATTCAAGTGGGCAGTTGAGTACTGGGGCGAAAGGGACATCAGGCTTGTTGTCTGCGCTACCTCGTCCGAAATCGGAGGCTGATGGAGATGGGATAGTGAGATTGGGATCGGTGGAGCGGAATGGTAAGAGGGTTGTTCAGTTTAGGCCGCCTATAGGAATGGCTTCGAAGAAGAAGCATGAGGATGATGAGGAAGAGGAAGAGGAGGAAGAGAAGAAGAAGCCTCAGGAGATTCCTCAGAGTGCTTCTGTAAAGTCATTCTTATCCAGTATTCCTGCTCCAAAGAATTCCTCAGCACTTGGGGTTTTGCCTTCCTCGACTTCAGGACATCGGTTGGTTGTAGAAGAAGAGAAGCCGAGTAGTGCAGGTTTGGGTGCTAGTAGTAAGGAGAATGAGGTGGCTGTTGATTACAGTATCGTGAGTGATCAAAGTGTTATCGTTGATGGGTCGGATGCATATTCTGCAAGTTGGGCATCTGTGAATCAGAATTATGTGGGTAATGAAAGTTATAGCGGCTATGAGAATTATGCTGGTCATCATGGTGTTGCGAATTATGGAGCTTATCAGGGAAGTTGGGATTATGGAGATGTAGGGATGGCTTCTGAGGCACCAGTTGCTGTTGATAGTTATATTAAAACTTCTGGGAAGAGAGGAAGGGACATAGTACCCACTGAAATAGTTGAGGTTAAACAGGACGAGTTGATCAAAGACAGGCCAAGAGAGGACCAAGTTAAGCTCACTGGAATTGCTTTTGGACCTGCATATCAGGTAATGGAATTGCATGATGTTCTCATTGATATATGGTAGTATATATGCTGTACCTTTTAGCTGCTTGAATTGCCTAAGTTAGAGTAATGTGTGTGGATACTGAATGTGTGATACCTCTAGCCTCTAGGTACTGTATGCATATGCCCATAGTTATATGGTTAGACTCTGGTATGAAGGAAGTAAAAGTTTGCCTATCATAGGAGTCATTCATGCTTTTTTTTTTTTAATTATGGATGTAATAGTTAACTTTATCATTAGAATGAAACGTTGAATTTAAATTTGTTTGAGGACTTCGCATGAGATAAGAAATGGCGTCATGCAACCAGCTCGAGATATGATGGGATGAGGGCTTGGTTTGGCAGTCGGAGGAGCTTGTGCAAATATGTGCTTCTGAATATGAATTAGACACATTTAATTTTGAATGGCTCATTTTGAAGGGATGAACAAGCAATGAAAATGGAAATCGGACTATTTGGTTCAAATTGGTTAGTGTTATCAAGCTGACAATCTTGGGGTTTACTTGCAACAAGAATGTTTCGAGTAGGGATAGTTTGCTCCTATTCCCGCTCATGAGAAAATGATAAAAAGAGCTGATGTTGTGAGGACATTAGGTTGTGGTGAGATAGTTTTGGTGACCTTATGCAAGATGCGATGTAACCAATTTCAATTATGCAGAAGAGTGGGATTCTGTGTTTTGAGCTCTGAAATTAGGAGTCTGTCGAGCAACGCGCAGTTGATATAGGACTTCTGTCATTGAGTTGATAACGGAGTCCTTCCATTAAACCTCTTGATAGGGGTAATGGAATGTGCTAGAATATAAGTTGGTATAATTGTGACGAATAGGAATCAGATGAATTTTTCAGGGTGGGATTTTGGTTCATACTTAAAATTTGCTAGTGTAGCATCATCTATGCATGAGCTGTTAGCCCATCATCATTTTTTGTGAAATTATGTATTTAGCCAGTTTACTCCAGTTTCTTGGCCTCCAAGTCAGCTACTTTCTTGCATCAGAGTTTTGAATTTTTGGATCCTGGAAGGCTAGAGTAGTTGATTTTTCTCGCATTAGCAGAGGCAGTTACAAAGCGAGCAAATAGTACTCTGTAATTGTCTTAAGTCCCCCCCCCCCCCCCCCCCCCCGGGGTCTGTGTAGCCTAAATGTCTTTCTTTTCTCCCATAGCTCTGACTTTCATATTTTCTTCTGCAGCCTGCTTCATCCAAGATGAA
Organism: Drosera capensis; assembly: GCA_001925005.1. Classification (NCBI taxonomy): domain Eukaryota; kingdom Viridiplantae; phylum Streptophyta; class Magnoliopsida; order Caryophyllales; family Droseraceae; genus Drosera; species Drosera capensis. The sequence continues at coordinate 55,393 of LIEC01010913.1, read as the reverse complement.
ACCGTCAAAGCTGCAGAAGAGGAAGCATCAGATCGGCTCTCTGTTTTATGATATGAAACAGAAGGAGATGGAACTTGCAGAAAGGCGTTCAAGAGGCTTCCTCACCAAAGCCGAAACACAAGCCAAGTATGGATGGTGATCTTCTCATGCTTGTTTCTGCCAGGATATGAAAGTGACGAGGATCGGTTCTGTCTACTCTCGGCCATGCTGATTGGTGGTTTATCGTGACAAATTCAGTCTTTTCAGCTTGGATTTCTCAGGGATGTGCTTCATATGTCTCAGCATTATCAAGTTCTGCATGTAAGAAGTGAGATTGGTCGGGGATGTGTCGACAAGTTTTAACAGTTTGAAGAACTACTTATCTGCACTTTTGGCTCGTAGATTTGTTACATACGTTAGATTGATCTTCCGGGTCGTGTGAAAAGACTCCTGGAGTGCCTTGAGCACAATGGCAATGCTACAGATTTGATTTGAATTTTTGCCAATGGAATCATCCTCCAAACTGATCCAATCTCTCATTTCGCATTTTGTCTTCGGACACCACATTGAAATCAGGGGGAAAATCCGATTCCGAAATTCCCATTTTGACAACTTGGTGAATGTGGCGGCTATTTCCCTAAAGCAATTGTGGGCTTCTTTTGCACCATTGAATGCAAGGCAACATTTACATTTTACACATTTATTACTGTCTCAATTAAGAACTATACAGATAAAAAAAGGTTATACATGCTCCCGGAAAAAAAACATAAAAAGAACAAGATCATTGACGATACTGCCACTAATTTACTAGGATTATAGACCATTTGACGGGCATGGATCCTTTAACTCCGCTTGCTTGGACATTTCCGTGAGCCACACATTCACAATGGAATCACACGGACTTCTTTGAGAACTGCCTCCATTCCTGGGATGAAACTCTACGATGGCATTATACCATCCTTGCACCAGTGGCTGATACTTACCGAGGAAGAAACGAAGACCAGACATTCCCTTCTCAAAGGCAAATTCGAAGTTTATGACCAGTTCTGCGCTGCAAGTCGAACAACAAAACCATGTATATGGTATCTACTTGATTTACACAGAATGGATGCAGCTATCGGCTTCTTGGTTTAGTTCTCCCATTAGTCAAGGGTTCCCTTTCCCTCTCACAACTGAAAATTAAAAAAAAAAAAAAACAGAAAAAAGCATCGGAATAGAGGTTCACCAGATTCTGACAGAATACGGTTACAAATACTCCTAATGGATGATCGTACATTTTACAAGATATTAGCTGTGCTTTGGTGCTCACAGCAATTTAATTCCGACAGATAAAAGAACTCATTTATTCAGTCAAAGGAATATCATAGAGATATATACAGGTGGACGAGGAGCAAACCAGGTCTCACATCTCAGACAAAAGGTTACTGATCTTTCGAAGCTCTTTCAAGGCGGCCACGGCCGCGCCCTGTCCTCTCTCTACTAAGATGTTCTTGGAGGGGTTGTCTGATGAGCCAACTTTGTCTTGCTGAAACACTGTTTCGATTACCTGCAACCAAGAAAAGAAGCGGACTCACTTTTTAAAGGGCACTAATCTCAACACTCAAATGATAATTAACTTGCGTCAAGGCATTCCTATCAAGATAAAAGAAATGCCTCTGGTAACTTTGACCAACAAGGCAACCAGGTGTTGAGATCAAATTCGCCACAACAATATTATGACTAAACGCTTCCATTGACTACTTCACGGCGAACTGGGTTTTGTGGCTAGCAGATGTATCCAAGTTACTCGAGCAAATCTTTATGATAGATAAAGATAACTGTTGTGCAATGGTTCAAATAAGTTTTCCTGGCAGTACCTGAATATTTTCAAGCATAGACTGCCCAAGGCTCTTCAATGTGCACATCAATTTCTGGTCATTGCCCTCAGCCTTGACATTCACAACACTTCGCTCATGTTCACCCGTGGAATCTTCCACCACATTGCTTCCATGGCCTTCAGCTGCAGCAGATGTTGAACTCTCATGGATGGCTCTTCTATCAGATGTCCCTTCCTCGGAATGTTGTCGGGCAAACTTCCACAACCAATGAAACTTACCCGACAGAGATTTATGAGATTTCAAATCGCTCAAAGATGGCTCCACCAAGGTACTTTCACAGGAAGAATCACAAGCAGAAAAAGACATGGCCGCATCAGGAGGATCGGAAATTGGAAGAGGGGACTCCACCGAAACTGATGATTCTGGATCGACATTTGGGTGTATGGCAGCATATACTGATTCTGCTTCGACATTTTGTTGCGCAACCGAATTCACCTCTTCGGATGCATTTGAAGCGACGCTGCTCTCTTCCAAGTCATTCACAATGCCATTTGACCCACTAAGGCTTAACGGCTCACTGCTAGTACTTCGACGACCCACATTTTCATTGTCCACAAACACTGGCTTATCCTGGACATCTTGACCAGAAACAGATTCAGCAAGCAGTGGATCCGTACAGGTTACTGATTCATGAGCCTTTGATTCATCATTGTCGTCGTCCTCCAGCCTAAGTTTTTGGGCCAGATCTTCAATCAAGCTTCTTCTGACGGACGACTTGTGATCCTTTTCCCTGTTCGTGCTCTTTGATGAAGGGTCTGATTCTGTCCTTGACAGCCTCAATTTCACCTTCTGAGTCCAACTCTTTTTCGGAGTGCTTGATGCTTGTCTCGGTGTGCTGTCCTTCTTGAGTTCCTCCTCCTTCTGTAAAACTCTCCATTTTTCCTCCCAATAACTCTCAGGCATAGAGCTGGTGGGAGTTCCGGGTGACGAATCGAACGAAAAGCTATGGCTACGGTCATGACTAAGGGCTCTTGCCATCTTTGAAACACTTTGGCTCTGAACCAAGTAAAGTGGGTATGGAATAGGAGAGTTGATAGCATCCAGTGCAACAGGCAACAATGATTTTGCCTTCCCTAAAATCTTATTCAAGTCTATGCTCTGGGGAAAATTGAGCAGTCTCTGGAGACAAGAGGTAGCATTTTCAGTGGCAAGGAGAGAGGATCTGACATGGAGAATCATGGCAATAGCAATTGCCGATATGAATGCTCCCCTTGGAGAATTCAAGACCTCGCAGGAGGATTCAAGTTCATTTTCAGCAGCTTGATCAGATCGACTATTATCCGAGGAGAAGATTTCATCCCAGACTAGCAAGAGGTGTTCCAATGAAAATTCACGCCCGTATAGAACCCGGAACCAACGGAGAGCAAAGTATTGAGGTTCAACTCCCAGTTCAACGAGGTGACTATGCAATGATGAATCAACGATTGAAAGCAAGTGGTACAATGCTGAAGAAGCTTCGATTACTGGAGGCAAACCAGTTTGTGATGTAGTTGCAGGTAAATGGGAGAAGAAGTCTGCCATGGCCACAGCACCACCAGCCCCACTCATTAAAGCATCGAACATGCAGTATGCATCATGTTCCAGAAACTTTTCCGACAACATGATTCCAAGCTCCCCCTCCGCACCATAAGCATCACTAAGCGAAATAATTGTCTGAACGCTGGGATCAAGCTCCTCAAGGCTGATAACCTTCTTGGTCTTCCCTTCGAATCCACTTGCACGTGTAGAATCTGGAACTCTAGTGTGATCATAATTGGGCGAAGTTTCACTTTCATGAAAGAAAGCATCATCAAATTTGTCAGTGAAGTAGTCTTCGTATCTGTTCCTTACTTCAGAAAAACGCTGCACATCAGAATGAAGCACAAATAGCAGGGGAGCCAATAGTTCATGCATTCCTGCACATAAACCAAAAGCGAAGATAAGAAATGAGAAGCACCATAACAAAGATAGATATAAGACCAAACCATGGCTGCAATTGCCTTCAGAGATAAAATAAAGACATCCGTTAAGAAACGGGAAGGAGATCTAAAATCATGAATCAAATCTTCATGGTTCAACACTTGAAATCAATTCATTCACCTCAAACCTGAAATTCTTTCAGGTAAAATGCACATTGATTCTATTGTGTCCCTTTCTTGTCAGACATCAAGAAGCTAAGTGCATATATAAAGTGGTCAGCATTACTAATACATGCCTTGTCTATAACCATATTCTGGATGCCTCAGGCACCACAGCAAGAGCACTCGTCGTAGCATGCCTTGGCATCCTGGCGTCTGGAAGAAGCTGCCACGCTCTGGATACAAGCGTGATAAATCTTGATCAACCATCTTCTCCAGCTCAGCATTCCGAAAGTAGCGTCCCCACACGCTATCTGCAAGACAATTAACAATGTCATAACTCATTTAGTCATTCTTCCCCCTAAGACGGAACTTTCTGAACACCATTTTGAACTACGACTAAACAACGTCAAACACAACTGATTTCTATCAGATTTTCTCCCCTCTCCGTATACTCATGTTAATTACTCTGACTCATGTTAATTATGTACTCCACCGCTGCAGTGTTCGCAGCTTAGGTCCTGAATTTTTTATGTTTGATATGTGTGGGAAAAAAATTCTTCTCAAACTTTTGCTCGCATACTGGTCCATATTTTTAGTATCAGCCAAGATACTATAGAATGGGCAACATCTGCATTCGTCAACACAAACTATATCATCCTTTCTGAGGTAGAACTACTTTGGACGGAGAAAATCAAAATTGGAAAAAATCTCACCTGGATTTTGAGATAATGGATTGTCGATAGATAGATCTGGTGAACTACTTCCATCTTTGCGTACATGCGGATCAACGAGCAGGCGCCTTCGCAAACCAGCATATCTAGCAAACAAATGTTTAAATAGTCAGCTTCTTTTTGCCATACAAGCGACCATTTTTGTCAACAACAAATAAAACCAACACTCCCAAGGATCTTCCAAGCAATCGGTAATGGATATATCCAGCATCAGTGAAAAAAAGGAAAACATTTGGCTAGTCTCCCTTCATATGAGCAGACCATCGTCCTAAACTAAGAAACCCGTGTGAGACTACATATCAATGTAGTACATTTAGCAGGTACAAATTCAACTCTTTGTAGAGCTATATCAACCATAGTTTAACTCTAGAAGCTAAGCACAAATGAAATACTATCGAATACAACATAACTGACAAATCTAGAACGATCATTCCCCGACAAAATGCTGCAAAATAAACTACGAATTGACCGTCCGACTTTCTAAGCCATCAAAATAAGCTATCAATGGATCAGTCTAATTTTTCATCAGAGCAAAATGAAGTAACTTGATTGATAGCTAGAAACCCAACAAATGAACATGAAAAGCTCATTTCAAGCTATCACACAGAAGAGCTACCTCCTGCGAGAATCCGCTGTAACACGACGGAGATCATCAAATGAAGAAGAACAATTCGACGACGGCAAAATTCCAAGATTGATACGCCACCGTACACCTCTGAGATCAGCGAACCTAGACACGAAATCCGACTCCACCATCATCGACTGGATCGGAGCCGAAGACATCCGCTTTCTTCAATTTCCACACAAACCCAAAACCCAATCTCCCAAACTCAAGCTCAAAACCCAAATGGGCAATCACCAAACCCAGCCAAAACCCCAAATTCAAACCCCAAAATTCTAGGGCAAATGCCTCCCCCAATTCAAATTCAACACCAAATGTCCCCAAGATCAATTATCTAAACACAAGGGCACAAAAATATAGGTCAAAAACCCCGAGTCAAGACTCGGAACATTACTATCGCGATAAATTTCGAATTGGGTCATGTATGTGATCAAAATGGGGTCGAATTGAAAGTTTCTTTTTTGTGATTTTAGGTCGGTGGAGATCAATAATGGAGATGATGAGATGAAGAATATGCTTGATAACGTGACGGAAATGGGAATTTGGATTTGTGAAATGAGGTATAAGATTATGACAATGGAGCTCGCTGTCGTATTCTGTGTTCTTGACGATATGGGGTCTCAAAATGACTAGTAGTTTTGTGTCTCTTTTGGATTTGGTGTTGGTTGGATTGAGTTTTGGACCACGCAAACAATGACCAATGCATTCGATCAAATGGTCTTAGAGACGAAGCAGGATCAACAGTAGAACAATATCAAAATACTTTTTCTTCTTTTTTTTCACACAATGTGCTTTAAAATATTCAACGTAGACTCATTTTTGTTGTGATTTATAAGATGATAAGGATATCATTATAAATATATAATTTAAATATGAGGAATATTTTGATTAATCTTTCACTTGTTATTTTTTTTTTTTGATTGATAGTTATGCACATCAATATCCTATTATTTAGGTATATTAATTTTTTATTAATTTGTACATGATTATTAAAAATATTATTATTATTGAGCTTATGAAGGATTATGATAAATCAGTAACAAACATCATCAATTTATTTTAGTATAAAACAATCATATTATATAAAATATATGTGTTAATGAAGTAAAACTAAACCAAACATAAAAATAAGATAAAAATTTACGATAATAAGTTAACTCAAAATGTACTTAAATCATCCAAAATGTAAGGATGATACATCAGTGTAGGCTTAGTTTATGTAGAAAGATTTCATAGTTGATTAGGCAACGTCCGACATTCTAAACGAATATAAAAAATAATATTGCAATAAAGTTATCGTGATAAAAAAGAACAACAACGAAGACAATTGACTAATTATTGATCCCTCATTGTTTTTTTTTTTATGACTTTTTTTAGGGTTGTTAAATTCATCCCATCCCTTATTTCACATGTAACTCATTACGCCCTATTCAGAATGCTTATATTGATTAGCCTCCATGGAAAATATGCAATACACTTTCTTTGCACTTTTTACTTGAAAAAACCTCTCTATTGATATCTAATCTCACCCATCACTAATCTCTCTCCTGTGTGTTGATGTAACTGCTAGTTGCATCAAACACAAACTAACATACAATGAAAGGTTTGAAAATAGTGCAATTAACTCATCTCATCTTCAACATTGAAATGATAATATATATTGTTAACATCGTTAATATTAATATAGACATGAATCTATCGTTATTTCATAAATTATAATGTAAAAACATTTTCCCCCAATTTGCTTGAAGTTTGATTCATTAAATTGAAAGATGAACAAATAAAATCGATGACTAATTTTTTTATGGATTTAAAGAGTAATTGTTAAAATTTTTATTTGTTTTCCTCTGACTAAAAATTGAAAATTTTCAAGATACTTCAATTAAAACCATTAAAGTATACAAATTTTAAAATTTATTTGAATAATGAAAAATATGAAATGTTCAATATTTTTGGTCAGCTTGTGAAATCAATTTTTATCCAAAAACCATATTGTGATCAACCATTAAAGTCTAACGAGGGCAACCAAGGATGATGCTGCCCTGCCCCACGACCTTCTTTTGATCCCAAATTTACTACTCATGATCAAAACATAGGAAACATATGTTTTGTTTTTTTATATACTCCTAATTATTCGAACACCACAACACAACAGTGATGCGGAGAAGGTGGGCGGATTCTTGATGATTCCAATTCCATTTTTTTCCATTTTCAACACGATTTCTTTACTCTCCAACATCCAAAACCCCCTACAAATTCAAGAACCCAAAAACCCACCCAAATCAAACTGCAACTTCACACAACAACAACAAAGACTCGGTCCTTACTTTTTCTCTATTTTTTTTTTCCAAAGATCGAATTTTGTCCGACGATTTCAACTCAGAGGGGTAGAAAGCGTTGGGTTCAACAAGGGGAATCGAAAGGGTATCGGAGAAGGCTGACTAAAAGGGCATAAAACTAACCAGAAAAGGCAAAGCTTTGTGTATATTCGTCATTACCTATTTACTCTATCTTTCCTTGTTTATTTGTATGATTTGGGTGCTTTTTTGGGTTTATCAAATCTCTTGTGTGAAGGTCCAAACGTGGGGACTTTTGAATCGAGTTCAAGTTTTCAGGGACTTTGAGGTTGTGGTTTGGGCACTTGGGCTCTCATTGACCAGGTAATTTATATAATTTTACTGGTTTTTGATGCTGTTTCTCATGATTTTGGTGGTTGAATGTTCACGTGATTATATATTTGGTCAATTTGGATGATGGGTGTTCGTGGGTTTTGTGAACTGAGGAGTTTCAACTGGTGGCAGTGCTGGTGATTTCTGGATTTTCCTGTTGTGGGGTTCTTTTGTGTTGGCAATGTAGAATATGATTTTTGTTGTGAGTTCTTCTGGGTTATTGAAACTCAACATGTCGTCTTGCGTTTGAAGATGTGCACAATGGTTAGCTTTGTTGTGGTTCTCAGATGAGTTGGTTTGACAGGCAATTGATTTGGTTTCTCCTGCCGCGTTGATTGAGAGGCTGTGTCGATCTGTTTTTCACTGGTATTGGGCCTGTGGATCATGGAAACGTATTCTTCAAGAGTTGTTGATGTGAATAAGGTGCAATGAAGTTTGAATCTGTGCTCGATACTCATCTTGTTTGGTGATCTATAAGCTACCAGTAATTTAAACTATTGTTTTTTTCTATTTGCTGATTAACTTCTAAGTTCTATCGGTTGGCTTGTGCGGCGTCCATTGACCAAATACATGATGACCTCGTGGTCGCTTTATTGATTGATCTCCCTGAGATACATGGCATTTGTGGTTTGTGGGCTACCATCTCAATCCCTAGGCTCAACGTTAGCAGTAATGGTGGTCACACACTATTGGATTTTCTCCCTGTATTTCATTTCAGGGGATGGTAGTGCTCAATAACATAACTTTGATTTATGTAAATTCTAATCCTGTTCTGTTTTTGAACACGCTAACACTTTCGTTTTGCATTTTATTGGGAGACTATGCCTACCTGAAGTGTGAGTTTATAGCATCGACTTGTTTCCTGCTAATTAAGAACTGTCTGCTGGAAGCTTCATAGACCGGTTCGCATGGGAATGGAAGGTATTCGAATCGTATGTTACCTGAGGTTCCAGTTTCGGATTTCAGAAAAGGTGCACAGGTATTAATATGAAGCATTCGAACTATCCTTGATTCTGTTTTGAGCTCTTCGTGTAGAATGCTTCGTGTAGAATGCAACATTGTTCTTTCTTTTTTACTAAATGAACAGAAACCTGTATGTGATGAGTTAATGATCCGTCCTCGTGTGCAGTGGTTCATAATGAAATGGAAGCATGCTCTTGTAGTGATGGCTGACAACCTCTACTATTAGAAGTTCCGAGAATACTGTAGGGTGAGCTCTGTTCTTTCCGTTAAGCTTTCATTTTTCCTTATGCAACTCATTCTGATGTCAGATTGTTGTTGTACCAGTCTGGGATGCATGGGCGTCACTGCTGCTGTGATGAGCATTACCTGCCAACAGTCTTCCATGTAAGCACGTAGTTTATCAATCTTGTCACTTGTATCTCTTCTCAACGAACTCCTCAAATTTGATTCCTGATTGGTGCTGTAACCAGATGATCGATCCAGCGGGGATGTCCGGTTGGTGTGTGACACATGTAGACTGGTCCGAGCATAAATGGCATCCAAAATCATACACTGCAGAGGACATGACATTCTAGCTTCTGCATAACATCATGGTACTGTGATCATATTCTTGCAGCCTCTGCGTGAAATGATGCGCCATTGTGTAGTCTCTGAAACTAATTGAGATATTCGACCTTTTTGGTTTGTTTTGTTGCAGTCAATTATCGAGACCGTGCATGAAACAAGTGAAGAACTAGTGAGAGCCCATGTTCCCTTCTTTTTTTCCCTCGGATGTCATAACGAATCAGAATGAGCTCGTTAACATGTCTCTTGCTGGGAATATTTGCAGAGTGTGGTAGACGTAAGTCTTGCCTATGGAACGGAGCGAAATGCCCGTGTTATTTATCGCGCAAGTTTCTTCCTGAAACTCTCGGCACCTTGATGCAGATCTTCAACAATTATACAAGTACTTGAGCAGCGACTCTACTAAAATCAGAAATCCTTTCATTCATTGTTTTGTTGGATATAGATCTGCCATTGTAAAGTTTCAGTGACAGATATAGGAGAAACCGAGAGGTTACAGATAAACACATAACTATTACAAAACGATAATACCAATGCAGATGAGTTTTGACGCCTAGCACTTGTCCCGACTGAGGTTGCTTCGGCAGCAGTTTTGTCACATCTCTTGTACGACTATCCTGCGATTCCTTGACGTAGAAGGCGATGATGGTGGGTGTTCTATGAACTCATAGAGTGAATGTAGAACCAAATACTATTGTGCTGCCATCAAAGTCATGCGACTTGAACTTATTGACAGATCTAAATGTTTTAGAAGGCGATGATTGTGTGAGATTGTAGCCATTTTGGATAAGTTTCAGTAGAGTGCATATCAAATTTTTGGCACTTATTCGGTTACATTTACATAAACATCCATGGCAGGCATTTAGACAAAAATCACTCTTTCCTGGATTTTCTTACCTAGTCAATAGAAACTTTAGATAAAATTCCGAAATAGGCACAAAAATCCGCAAAACCAACAGAGTACTGGACAAGGTCCAGTGTATAGATTTTGTATTACGAACTAAAACTAACAACAATAAATTACAAAGTGAATAATCTCTGATAAAACATGGGACTCAAGAATACAAACTGCTCACAGAGACCAAGCTCAATGGTTTTACATTATCGGAGTCTTATGCTAGCAACTTTCCTTCTCCTTCCAGAGTTCATGTCGGTATTTTATAGCGCTTGAAAAACTCTCTGAATCCATATGCACTCCCGTCGTAATTGAACTGAAGAAGTATTACGCAAAACCAGCGTCAGAAAACAAAACCGAGAACGATAACTTGGCAACACAAAAAGGTAACACTTCTCAGCAAAAGCACAACATTAAAAATATCTTTGAGAGCCAGCATTCAAGTACCGAGCTTAAACAATATTGTAATTCTGCAGAAAGGATCAGACATGGAAAAACTTCAACTGAAACATGCCCAACAAGTTTACAAATATTAGCAGGAGAATAGATGCTTACCGGTAGTACTCTCACTGAATACTTGGAAATATTAGGATCTGGAACACGTCCTTGGCTGGCTACCTGCTCAATCAGAGAAAAATCGAACATCTTAGTGACTCTGTGGAAATGCAAAAGCAATGGCCTGGGTCGTGGCAAATGAAGCTAGCATGCTATATTGGCAATACAGATCCTACAACAATATAGAATTGAGCAGAACTGATATCCAATACCAGTAGCAATACACACACCGATTCTGTGAATGGATGTTTCTCACTCTGGTAACATCGGAACCTCTAGCCTTTTGGACACAATACTAAACACACCAAGTTCATACCCTAGCCAGTAAGCCCCATATTGCAGGTAATTCTACTGCGAGCAGCCAATGCTCAACCCAAGAGGTTGCGAGATTCACCCAAGATTTGCTCCCTTCACCATCAAGGAGGTGGTGAAAATAACAGAGCCACTGGCTAACTGAAAGAACTGCTCTTGAATATTAAGAACTAAGATCATCTTGCCATTTAAACTAATATGAATCAACAAACGGGAAGGTACCAGAGACTGCACGGCTCTAACTTTAAGCCTGTGGTGCTCGTAATGTCTCTGTAGCGATCATCACGCCCTGATGAGAGATCAAAGAAGCAAAATGGATGCAGAAAATTTGATCCACTCAGTTTGACATTGTAGCTTGCTCAAACTACCTATTTCAACAGAAAAATTATGAGACATGGATTTATGACAGGAAATGTGTGTTATACTTGCTCTGGGCTGTGAAAAAGTTCAACGAACGGATATTCCTTCTTTTGTCGAGTTATACAAAATCCAGGGTACTTCGGACACCCCACCTGAAACAGAATACACCGTCAATATGACAAGCAAGGAGGGGAAAAAACACGAACTTAGCACACACACGGTCACACACTAATGCACGAAGTAACCTGCATAGGCAAACACCCAGTTATAACTTATATTCTCATATACACAAAGAGCAATGACTCCTTTCTTCGACTAAGCTGACAAGGTTTTCATGTCGTGTAAACCTAAAATGGTAAGCGGGCAGAGATGATTCATGTTCCAAGATGTCAACTGCGCACATCAATCACGAAACAATAACTAAAACAGTGAATATGATGAGTAATCCAGAAAAAGAGCGGCGAACTTGCCCTCATGAACTTGACGTTAGGATAGAACTCAACAGCAGCTTCCTCCAACACCTTATCCAAATGCCTCGTATAATTCCCCCTACAACAAAACCCCATCATCAATCTCCCCACATCCCACACATCCAACCCAAATTAAACATCAATCACATGAATCGAGCATCAAGGATAGGAATAATCACCGGATAGTGAACGCGACGACTACGGGATACCCTTGATGAAGAATCTGCACAAATTCACGCTCCGACGTGAAATGGATCACCCGCGACGGCCCCAAATCCTTCGGATAGCCCGTGTAATACCTAAAACCCCTCAAGTCCACATCGATTTCAGCGCCTTTTCATACTCAACAAAAACCCTAACAAGACGACAATGATGATGAACACGAAAAATACGACCAATCGACTCAGTTCCTTTACCGGCAGGTTTGGCGGAGATGAATCATGAATCGATCGAGAGCCGATTGCTCCGACGACATTTGGTATGCAAAATTTCTCGGCGCCACGGCGGCGGCGGTCAGTGACTGGGAGGAAACTGCGTGGAGTCTCTCATGGATGATACGCATCGTTGCTTCGACGTTTTCAGGCTAAACGCAGCGTTTTAGAGGACGGAACTCGAGATTACTACGAATTTTTCGATTGTTTGGACACATGCGGAATGTTCAAATTATTAAGTTCGATCAACAACAATGGATTCGATTTTATTAATCAAATTTTAATAATTGTTAAATCTTATGTTATGTATAACAACATAAATGACTATTGTCATTTTTTTGGCACAATATCAAGTTTAGTCAATTAAATCCAAACAAAAAAACTAAAATCCAAAACAAATGTGTAACAATTTTAATCATTTATTTATAATGATAACTAAATTATGACATAATATTATTGAAATATCATATATAATTTATATTTATTTCGTTCTATTTTAAATAAAATGTTTAGAATGGACAGAGTTGTCATGTGTGCAATGACTATACTCCATTTGACAAAACTATCCCTACACCCTAGGGTTTGCTTAGGATTGATTAAGAAATGTCTCTGAACCAAGAAAAAAAAAGAGGGAAAATTCAAAATGGAGGGAAAAGATGAGTTTCATCATTTCATAAACAGGTGAGATTTTTTCCAAAACAGAATTTCTTATCCATTAAAAAAAATTGTTTCTGTTATACAAATCTTGGTTAAAAATTCCTCCGTTTAATATCGTCTTTCATGAAAAATCTCGGTTCTCAAAATCCTTTGTTTGATATGTCTCAGAATCTTTCAAAAAAAAAAAAAAAAGTTTTTCCTCTATTTTTTGATATAGTTGTCAAGATCCTCCCTTTGGTTTGAGATGAGAAACTTTGATTTGAACACCCTTCCTACAGATAATAAAGGGGTTTAGATTCTGCATCTTCTTCGCTATCAGCCACTATCTCCTCAATAGATTTCATTCTGAAATTGCTCTATTCAAGGGAGGTAAACAAAGTGTAAGTCCAAGGAAACAAAGCATAAATCCATGGTAACATTAGAAATACCAAAATTAGTAAAGTGTAACATTAAAAATAACAAAATTATCAATGTTAAACGGTATAAGAAAATATGTGTATAGGACATTTCAATAAAATACTTATATTAATTTTCTATTTATAAAAGATATAGTGAAGAATATGTTATGGAATATATCATTACAACGATCATATTCCAACTATCATATTCTCTACTACAACGGTCATATTTATCACTATCAATATTATAATATATATTACAACATTCCTTTAAACTCAAGGTGATTCTGAAAAGATCAAATAGAGTTTGTATGGAGGATTTGGATTGATTTAAAAGCTCGAAGCTTTTAATGAAAAAAAAATTGAAGTGAAATCGAAATAATAGACGATAACTTGTCTGGTTTAACCATTTGATTGTTTCACTTCCCTTCTCTTTCTTTCCCCAAATTGGACAGTGTGGTTGGGCCTGCTGGGGCCCAAGTAGTGATTTATGAAGTATGGGCTTGTTGCCTGATGTTCATGAGAACGGACTGGGCCTAAGAGGCCCGACGAGCGAGGCAGCTGACTAGCGGCGTCGATGCTCATACTCGGGAGTGATGGAAAAGAGGAAATGTTGTCGGCCACCTGTCCATTGTCGGCCCGACAGTTTCGGAGGAGGCGTGGTGGCTTCGACCCGGCCATGGAAGCAGCTCTGGATCTGAGCGACGAGGTGCATTACGCGACGTATAGGGCTGGCCTGAAGAGATCGGGTTTGCTGATGAACTCTTCCTCAACGGACAGATCCGGCCCATGAAGTTGGCAACACATCTCCTCCGTCCCCAAACCCTCGCTAAGGTCGCTGAAACGAACGAGGTTGATGATGAGGAATGTGGTGAAGGAGGGGAGAGGGGTGCGAAGGAGATTAGGTTGAGGGACCGATCGATGCGGAGGAGGACGAGGTCGCTGTCGCCGCTGAGGAGCACCGCGTCCTTCGATTGGGGCGAATTTGGAGTGAAACGGGGAAGGTGGCTACGGTGGAACTCCATTGGGGCGCGGTGATGGGACCACCAATTCGTGGTGGTAGCTGCGCTGCCGGTCTCGTGGTGTTGGCTGGGTACTTGGCCAGATCCAGGCGGTTGCGGTGGCGGAAGCGGTGGTGGCTCATGGTTGGTGGCGCGATGGTGGCTGGGATTCGGTGGGATGGAATCCATAATTTTTTGTTATGATATCATGTTAAATTCTATCAGGGAACAGATATAAAACATGTCGATAGAATATTTATATTAGTTTTTTATTTATAGGAGATATAATGAAGAATATAATACAGAATATGTTATTATAACGGTTATATTTTAACGGTGATATTCTTCATTACAACGATCATATTAATCACTATCAATATTATAATATATATTTTAATAATCAAAATCCAATTGCAAATGAGATCAGGGTTTCAAAAACAGAGAAGATGAGAAAAATTGAAATGAAAAATGGAGAGAAGTGAGAATACCGTAGAACAATGGAAGAGATGAAATAAAATTTACCCTGAAAACGAATTGTTTTGATGGCTTTGGGAGGAATTGAGACCGTGGGAGGAACTGATAATAGAGGGAAAGAAATGAAGAGGGTCATTTTCAGTAATTTCAGATTTTGTAGGGGCATATTGGTCATTTCAAGGTAAAATTTTTACAAAATATAAAAAGATTTCAATTAAATTAAAAGTGAAAAAAAAAAATACGTTTCGATTAAAACGAGACGGAAGAAGTACACATTTTTGACACTATTCTTATCTAAATTATGACAATAACTTTGCTAAAATAATTATTGACATAGGACTTGCTCTTATGATGTCAAATTTGGAATGTATACTTGACATTTACCTTAATGAAATCATTTGATATTTGCTAAAATTAGGAATGCTCCAATTCACATTTCATGCAATGGTGTTAACTTATTTGCTCGAATCAGGAGTGACTCTTATGTAAAGGAAATGATCTGATTCTGACGCAATTCATGGTGATGAGATCCACATCATAATCAATTAAAGCAGAAAATATGCTCCTGTTTATAGGCAATATTAGTTGTGTTCAACCCTTGATCTCCATTTAAATACCAAGCTCGGGGCAAGCATAAAACACAAAAAATAAAATAGTAGAATTCAGCTCTGAGAAAGGGAAAACTAAAAAGTAACAATGCTTAGATCTTCGCTAACTTATAGTTCTTTTGTGCTTTTGTTGATAGCAACAGGTACGCTTCCCTCGTTCTTGATTTCACATCACGTAGTTGAAACAGCGGTATCTCGTTCCATTAAGTTTAGCAATTTACCGTGCTTATTGCAGGGTTCACAGCCGTGAAGTCGGGAACATGCACTTTTGAGCTCGGACAATGCTTTGATCCATCGTCCTGCAATCAGAAATGTCAGGGGGCACAGTCAGGGGCAACGGGATCGTGTGATCCCACGAGCAACGCCTGTGTATGTGCCTACGAATGCAAGCCTCCACCTCCTGGTTGCACATCCAACCGCGGTGTTTGTAGTAGTAACTGCGACGAAAACTGTTGCACACAGAAATGTGTATCGAAGTTTGGTGACAGTTCTTTCGGTACTTGTGAGGATTCCGGCAGTTCCCTTCGTCTTTGTCTTTGCCATTTCTATTGTCCTCCAAAACAATAGGAAGAGTGTTGGGAATATTTATCCGCAATTAGAATCATGATGAGTGAAATGACATAGAACCAGGAGTTAGTTCTATGTGATCGAGGCAAGAGTCAATAACAGTTTGTTGTTAATAGTATATTGGGATATACTCCTTCTATGCCAATGCAACAATGACATTCTGCGTTGTAACAAAATTATATTGTCAACGTATGATTGAATTACACAACTTTTGTGATAGTACATGGTGCCAACTCAACAACTATAGAACAAATGCAAAAGTCAGGGCTGATGAAGATTATAATAGTACATGTGAACGCCGTCACACGTGTTTCAGCACATTTGTCTCTTGTAACGCCTCATTTCTCCCCATTGGTTCATCGGATTCCTTTGATGACTGCATTGATATTGTGATATATGCCCACCAGCAGTTCTCCCCACAATTTGTAACACAAAACAACCAATACGATCAATTAAGCAACTATGGCTAGATCGTCGCTCACTTATAGTTCTCTCGTCATTCTCCTGATCGCACCTTGTTCTTTCGTGCTATTTTACAAGTTAGTTTTTAGATCGATCATTTGAACCGGTTGTCCTTAGTGAGATTCCGAACTGCAACACAAAAGATGACATTGTTGTTCATTGCAGAGTTTATTGTGGTGAAGCCGGACACGACGTTGAGCTACGCTGGCATATCTTGTGCGGAAGGTCTTTCTCCTCCTCGTCCTCCTAAGCAATGCAGAGTGAACTTTGGTACTTGTAGTTTACGCAGCGACACAGATTGTTGTAATATAAACTGTATATCGAAATATATATATAAGTGCCAGCGGTACTTAGTGAAGATATGATTCGTTTTACTAGTAGCGAATTGAGGGTTGGTGATGTCCATCGGCAATTCCATCTACTCGATGCTTGTTGTCTTCAAAATAATGATGAGTAAAATGATACTCCTTTTGCCCTCATAAAATCTACACCCTATTTATTATACTTCATCCGTTCCAATGGATTTGATTGATTTTTCACGGTTTATGATATGGAGTTTGATCCAATTCAGTAGACGACTAAACGACATCTTCCACAAGTTTATCAGCATGTCAATTATATGGAGTTTGATTTTTCCACAGATCGTTAATGATTGTTCTAATTATATATTTTAACAGCATGTTAAACAATAAATTTATACCATGGGCAAACCAACTTTTTCAAAACCTGTGTGTAGTAATCGATATTATGTTGGTTCTTATGAGCATTAATTATTACTTGGGTTTTTCCAAGAGATAAATCATTTGATCCACCAAATAGTTTACAAATCAGAAGAAACACTTAAATTTACATTAGTCCACAGACTCGTCCTACATTACAGCTCGACTCGTCTTACCTTATTGCTCGACATCCAACGTTGGAGGCCTAGACTGCTTACCAATGGGGATGGGTTACCCCCTAACTTTTTCTATCACTATCACTACCGACTAGTGCAAATATCGAGTGCCGTATAAAGAAAATGCACCCCAATTGACTATCCAAGATCTCAATAATCAATTCCTGTCACACTTTCCTCTTGTTTTTCTAAGAAAATGTCATGCCTGATAAGATTATCTCCATTTATCCTCATTTCTCTAGTTGATCCTTTAAATTGCATGTATAACCACTGTATATGATTGTCTTCAGCGTGCTCAGTTTCCATTAAAAAAAACCAATTGAATTTGGCTTCCGACTGGATTAAAAAATACTATAAGGAACTATGGTTAAATTGTCGTTGACTTACACTCTCGTCATTCTCTTGATTGCATTTGGTACAATCTCTCGCTTATTTCCTGTCATATTACAAAATTATTCCTTATTTGTTTGTTGTTTCATGATACAAAATCGTTGGTTCAATTCTATTCGAAAAACTCCGAAACAAAATTCTTAATATCATCCAAGTTCACATTTAGCTAGTGTTTACCAAGTGATGGTTTTTGTTGCAGCGTTGAGCAGTACCGTGAAATCGGATAGATGCACCGAGAAAATTGGAAAATGTACCAAGTGATGCGACCTTATGTGTCATGCCGCACATAAAAGTGGCTCGACGGGATCATGCGATACAGCGACGAACACCTGTCTATGTACCTACTGACTGTGCTCCTCCAGCTCCTTAAGAGATGTCAGTCCTAAACTTGATAAGAAAAAAAAAGAAGAAGTGCTGTTTGTCGGTTACTTACTGTTCATTTTTATCGGTCAAAACATTATTAGAATTCTACGTTTTTATATAAAAATGTGTTTTGTGTTTTATGCAAAACATTGAATTTGTTTTCTTATAAATAATTTAGGATTGTAAGCTTAATAAGTACCTCGGAGACAAATTAATAATACGAAATACATAAAACGGGAAGGTTTTTCCCACAAATCATTTGTCTCAATACACCACTTGTAGATCTAAACTAACAAGAGATGCTTGATGAATGGCGGTGTTTGTAGTGAAAGTTGCGGGAAAGATTGTTGTAATCAGAACTGTATAAGGAAACATGGTGCAAGCGCTGAGGGTATTAGTGTACAAATTGGGAGTGATCGCCTCTCTGCCTTTTCTATGTTGATGGCAGAATAACTAGAGCGGCTGTCATTATGATGGGGAATCGGAGACGTTTTACCTTGTATTAAAAATAAGGATCAATAAATAATGAATCAGCTGCCATGAAACAATGGATCTCTCTCGTATCAAAAATATTAAATCGGCTATCATAAGTTCGGGGTTTGCCATTGTTAATATTGATCAGATATTCGTATCATGATCCATAAAGCCAGAACAAACTAATGCTGGTGTTTATGAGCATTTATCGTGGTCTCCCCTTAATCTCTTTCCGAAGTAAAGCATAAAACACACAAATCAAACTAATTTAATTGAATTGGCATCTGAGAAAGAAAAAAAGCTAAAAGCAAGGATGATTAAATCTTGCTAAATATATTATCAATAGTAACAACACTCAGATGCTTATCATTATCTATTAGGTATAAGGTCAGAGCAAATTATTATCAAAAAAAAAAAAAGGTCAGAGCAAATTAATGCTCTTTAGTTTATTGAGCATTGATCTTGATCTCAATATATAAAAGGATTACATGATACGAGCAAAACACACAGAACAAACTAATTGATAGCATTGAAAAAAACTCAAGGAAAGATGGCAAAATCTTCGTTATCTTACAGCTGTGTTGTTCTTCTCTTGATATCGACATGTACGCAATCCTCTCATTCTTTTGTGTCATGCGGTCTAAACATTGTAATCTCGTGTTATTAAGTTTAATGATCTCTGGTGTTCATTACAGCATTGACCATCGTGAGATCGAACAGATGCACTATTGAGCTGCAACAATGCTGATCCTTCGTCCTGCAATTGGGAATGTCAAGTGAGATATAAAGGAGGATCGGGAGCCTGTGATCGCGGTTCCTGCATATGTACCTTCGACTGCAAGCCTTGGGCTCGAAGGAGATGCACAATGAACAGCGGTAAGAGCTACGAGGGCTGCGACCAGAATTGTTGTACTTGGAACTGCATAACGATACATGGTGACAACGCTTTCAGTATCTACGAGCAGATTCTGTATATTGACCTTTGCCTCCGTCATTTCGATTGTCCTCTGACACAACCTGAATAAATGTGTCTGTGAAGACTATCGACAATCTGAGCCCAATGTCTTTATTTTCAAAATAACTAGTAAAATTATACATATTTGTTTGTGATCAAACAATTATCGTTCTCTCTGACTCTCTATATGTTATAGATGTCGACATTAGGTTTGTGTACCATTTGAGGAGTGTTTCGTGATCCCGACTCTTGGCTTAAGTTCCTATTCATAACAAGCTAGATTCGACGACTATGTCAGGCACACAAATATGTCTCTCATACGCTGCAAACATTACATATCTCCACTGGAACTAATGGATAATATAGGAAACAAATTGATAAGCAAAAAACGAAAGAACTGGTACATAAAGAATCTTTAGAATAAATGCAGATTTGGATCATTTTTGGGCCACGGTCCCATTTATGAAACTCCGTATGATAGTTAAATGCTGGGCCGAACTGGGTTTGTTGCAGGCCTGCACACACATGTCACATGTGGGCACATGTGATGCTGATGCTGCAGCCCGTCCACTTTTGGGCCGTAAAGAAAAACGTTCGTTGCTCTGTCAATCCGTCAAACACCCTTTTCCTTCCCATAATACATACTCCCCGTCCCATTATCACAAAGTCGCCACGTTTGTAACAGAGTTACAGGAACAAGAGGATAACATAATATTCCCTTTATCTCACATAAATATTTTAAATAAATTATAATATTTTTATAAAAAATAATCTTAAAAATTTAAAAAATCCAAAATATCCATATTTTATATCACATTAATATTTTATCATTAAATTTTTTCTTTTCATTTACTCATATTTTTTTTCATAGACACAAAGATAATATTATAAAGATTCACAAAGTAGATATATTTTTTAGTTATCGTGACATGTCAATCTTTCGTAATTTATTTCAGATTAAGGAAACATTAACCATCAAGTTATTGTGTTTTCTTTTTAATCGTTTGATAAAAAAAAATCAAAATAATTTCACATTTAGTTGATCAAACATTTAAAGATGAGGCCATAATATCTTATTGACTTATATTGTATTAATCTTTTTTTTTCTCGATAAAGTTATTAATGCTATATATTATTCGTGTAACTGTTAAATATTGTTTTATATAAAATTATCATGAAATAATAATAATATTTAACTCATGTATTTAATCATATCTTAGTAATGTAAATTTCTTATATCGTTAAAACGAATAACGAAAATTCTGAAAATACATTCTAAATAATACATTGATGATTCTATATTATAATTTTAATGGAATAAATAGAATACAATATATCCAGTACAATTGTCATTATTTGAGTTGCATTAAAGGACCTATTGAAAACTTACTCTTACCAAGAGATGAAAGTATATGGAAAATTATCATGAATTTAAGTAAAAACCCAAAATCGAATGTTTAATTTTAGAAGTAAAAATATACGTCGACAAAGATGTTGGTACATTTTCCACCCAAAAAGAAAAGACGAAGATGTTGTTACATTGTGCAATCCGTGACATTAACCAAATCCAAGCCGGTCCAAAATCAGAAACCACTTTCCATTTCTAACGTTTTCTTCTACCACTTCTCTCTCTCTCATCCAATACCCTGAAAAAAAGAGCCTTAACTCCTTTTGTTTCTCTCTCACTACACTGGACTTTTGACCGTTGCTTTTTTTCTCAACGTCTTTCTTTCTCTCTCTTCCCCCGAACCCACTTTCAGTGGCTTCATCTCCTCTGGTCTCCTTCTCTCTCTAACCCCCTCACAGGTACATTTCCAATTTTTCTTTTTCCTTTGTCAATTTGTAATTTTGATTTTTGCCCATGACTAAAGTTTCAATTTTTTGTTGTTCCATGGAGTTTTTTGTTTTGATTTTGATTTTTTTTTCTCAATGGGTCTGGAAATCTGCACATTTAGTCACATGCTTCTCAGTTCCATCATTGCACTTGCCCAGGTGGGTTTGTTTTCATTTCTTTCTCTTTTTGGTTTTTTTTAATGAATTTAGCGTTTTATCAAAATGGTTTTTGAGAAAAAGGGTGAAAAATTGAAGGAAAATGTGTTGTGATTTGTGGGTGTTGATCTTCTTGTTTCGATTTTGTGTTGACAGCTGTGGGATTTTGCCGTTTGCCAACTTGTTTAATTTTGTGTTTTTGGGTACTGCAATTTATTGCTCATATTAATGTTTCTGCTCAATTTTGGCCCAGAGGTACTATTTTTGCTGGTATTTATAAATTACTTTATTTTTGGAGAGGAATCTTTTTTTTTTTTCTCTTCAATTTGTAGTTCATCTTCCTCCGATTGAGCTACAAAACAATATCATGCTTGTTTTGCATCCTTCACAATTGAACCAACTTTCTTTCTATTTTGCCCTCAATGTTGCCTTTTACCTTAGCATTTGTACTGTTTTTTTGGCATAGAGAAACAATCTCTCCGTTATTAACAATAGGGATAATGCTGCGGACATGTAGCCCTTCCTGTCTTTGACGGGATTAGTTGGGATGTTGTTAATTGTGGTTGTTGTTGTTGGTGGTGGTATATTGTTTTGTGGTGATTTTTGAGCTCAATCTTGTGTGAAGATATCTCAATCAGAGAGGGTTTGGTCTAGTTTTGGTGGAATACCAAGCTTCCGGTAATGGCGAGAGCCTGGCTCTCTTGAGAGAAATGAGGGGCTTGAATACTTGAAAAAGGTCTAGATTAGTGGAAGTTCTTTGGAACTTTCAAGGGTTATCCTTTTTCATGCTTTGTCTTCTCTTTTTGGATACGAGAGTATGAATGCAACGTTAGTTGTCGTATAACTTTTCATCGCTTCTTATCTCTTGAGAATAAAGTAAAGCACCCAATACCTTGATTTATATTCTTAGTGTTCGTCGCTTTGTTTGTTTCGTTTGCCCACCTTATTGTTGATGCTCTTTGTTTAGCTTGGTATATGATGGGAGCTTTTTGGCTTTTGGTTTGTGCTTTCTTTGAATGGATCCGTGTTCTGATGCTTGCTGTACTTCTATTGCAGCTAGGAGAGCTTATGATTTTGTACAAACACGCGAAGCTATTACAATTTGAAGCTTGTTTTATATCTGAGTTGAAAGAAGCTGGTAGAGAAAAGCATTGATGGGTTGCAACACGTCGAAGCTGGATGACGAAGAGGCGGTTCAGCTTTGTAAGGAGAGGAAAAGGTTCATTAAGCAAGCTGTTGAGCAAAGGCTGAGATTTGCCTCTGGCCATATTGCCTACATCCAGTCTTTGAGAAGAGTTGCGGCAGCTCTTCGTGAATATGTCGAAGGCGATGAGCCCCGGGAGTTCTTGCTACATTCTTGTATCACGCCGCCCTCAATGTCAATCAAGAAATCCAACCCCAAATTCATCACCATCTCACCAAAATGCTTTTCTGGTACGACAATTGAATCGAAAGGGAAAACAACTGTGAATATATGCTATTATAAAGCAGGTGCCAACCCCTCGCGGTGTGTTCAGGAGACACCTCTGTCACCTGAAACAGTTCCTATTCAGAGTTACTCGCCGTTGCATCATTATGGCATGGATGGATTCTTCACGATGCAGGATCCGTCTCGTTACTCCTATTTCTCTCCTGACAACAGACCCAGTAACATTATTCCGCCCCCGTCACCTCAAGTTTCTATATGGGACTCCTTCTGGAATCCCTTTTCGTCCTTGGATTATTATGGATATCCAGTGAGGAGTGGTCTGGATCACGCTACGATGGATGATGACAATAATGACTTGAGGCAAGTTAGAGAAGAAGAAGGCATACCTGACTTGGAAGAAGAAACTGAGCACGAAGAACTCGACACAAGGAGACATAGGACAGGACAACAAGCGAGACATGTTAACAACTATGCAAGAGAAGGAACCGGGCATGGAGATAGTACTGCAAGGAATCATGGAGTAGAACAGCGAGCGAGAAATGCTTCTAACCAAGCAAGGGATGAAGTAACAGGTGAGGATGTTGATGAGGTTGATGATGACGATGACGATGATGATAGTGGAGATGAATGTGAGCACCATGCAACTGGTCTGCAGCCACATGCTGGTGCGAGTGCAGGAGTCGAAATTTGTCATCAGGAAACGACAGTCAGTCAGCAGGATACCAAAGAGGAGTCACCAGGGTTTACTGCTTATGTGAAGAAAAGGCCAACCAGCATGGATGAAGTTATCAAGGACCTAGAAGAACAATTCATGACCATTTGTAATGCCGCAAATGAAGTTTCTGCATTATTAGAAGCTGGCCGGGCACAGTATTCATCACCATCAAGTGAACTCTCAGGTAAAGTTATCGACAAACTGCTAATCTGGATCTCCTATGGTAAACTTATGAGGGTGTATAATTGATTGCAGTGTATGATATTTGCAGAAAGTATGAATAGAGCTCACTGAGTTCGAATTCTTCTATCACTTATATGTTTAGCCCTTTGTGCGAGATGCACCCCATAAATGACTCATTATTCATGTCCAAAGAAGGGGATGCTGAAGTAAAATTAATATTTTTTAGCCTTCAACTGTTATGATGAATTGCTCAAAGAATAAAAATTCCGAGTAAAAATTGCCATGTTCTTTTTGTAGTTTTCTTAATTTCTCATCATTTTCTGATGGTTCTTCTTTTATCGGTCTTTGCAGCCATGAAGATGTTGAATCCAGTAGCCTTGTTTCGCTCAGCTTCATCACGCTCCTCATCATCAAGATTCTTTGGGAATTCCTCAAGCTCGAGGGATGAAAGTTCTGATAGCAGCAGCGGCGATTTCTATGAAGAGTCCTCTATGGTTTCTGGCAGTCACCAGTCAACTGTGGGAAAGTTGTTTGCCTGGGAGAAGAGACTGTATGACGAAGTCCGGGTATGTAGTGAGAATTTCACTCAGCATCTTATTTGAAGCTATAACTTCTCATTTGTTTCGTCTAGCAAAAACAATGTCCTGCTTGATCTGTTGTCTTGGGAGAAAAAATGACGTACTTTTATCAATATCTGGCCCATGTAGAGTACAAGCTGTTAAAACATCTGTTATGAGAGGTGATAACTATGTTATCAAATATGGTAGATCATGGTGAAGAAAATCAGGAATTGTTTACAGCTTTTGATGAACATCTTCAAACTTTCATCATTCCACAAATTGATATTTGGCCTTTTATCTGCTTGACCAGTCGGGTGAGAAAATTCGACTAGCATATGAGAAGAAGTGCAATCAACTCAAGAGCCAAGATGTAAAAGGGGACGACCCTTGTGCCGTGGATAAAACAAGAGCAGCTATTCGAGATCTGCATACCCAAATAAAGGTTTCAATTCGCTCAATCGAGGCTGTGTCAAAGAGGATTGAAGCTCTCCGGGACAAAGAATTGCAACCTCAGATATTGGAATTGGTACTTGGGTATGCTCCTCTTCTCCTTTTTCCCTTTTCATGCTATGTTCCTTCAAAGCTGATATGTGACCATGCGATCGGAACCCGAAGGCCTTCAACTGAGCAACTCTTCGTGGTCGTGGCCCCGTGATGACTCGTTAAATTCCTTTTAGTTGCACCTCCAAACTGGTTTGTGCTTTGAGAGAGAGAACAGAATTGTAGGCAGAACAGTGACGTCTTATCCGCCTTTTGCTAGATTCCTTGTCATGCTTGATTTTCTTGGAGCATCAACTTTTTCGTAGTGCGCCTCACCCTTTCTGTTTCCAGCTTTTTTGCTCATTGTCTTGATAATTTGCGCTCCAAATGCGCCCACAGTCTCGGAAGTTTTAGTTGATGGACCATTATTATGTTACATGCAACTCATCTGATTGTGATGGAATCTCAGGTTATCGAGAATGTGGAAAGTGATGGCAGAATGCCATCAAACACAGAAGTACACGCTAGACGAAGCCAAATATCTGCTAGCAAGTACACCCTCGAAGCTTAACAAGGCAAAGCAACATACTTCAATCTCGGCTTCCGACCCTAGCAGACTTGCACGCTCAGCTGCAAATCTGGAAACTGAGATAAGGAACTGGAGGTCTTGTTTCGAATCATGGATCACTTCCCAGCGATCATATGTTCACGCTCTAACTAGTTGGCTCCTCCGGTGCATGAGATGCGACCCGGACACCTCTAAACTACCATTCTCCCCTCGCCGATCATCTTCACTCCCTCCCATCTTCGGTATCTGTATCCAATGGTCAAGATTCCTAGACAGGATTCGCGAAGTCTCAGTCTTAGACGGACTAGACTTCTTTGCTGCTGGCATGGGCTCAGTCTATGCACAACAAATGAGAGAAGATTCTCGCCGGGCACAAACCGGGTCCCATAGAGCGGGACCCAGTTCATCAGACGAAACGATTGGGAGCATGGAAGTGGTCGAGTTTAGACCGCCTGAAGACGAGTTTATGGCACCAGAGAAAATGGCAGAAGTTGCCGTTAGGGTGCTTTGTGCAGGAATGTCGGTCGCTATGAGCTCGCTGTCTGAGTTTGCAGTCAGCTCGGCGGAGGGGTATGCCGAACTGGTCAGCCAATGGGCAAACACCAAGTGGCCGCCGGATGCACAGATGGACGGAAACTTGACGTGAGGGCCGTGATGCTTTGTAGTGAGTAGTAGTTTTGGCAGTGAGATAGGAATTGTAACCAATATATCAGGACTTGGTAGTAGCATTATTAATAGGTTAATGTATATATGCAGGTAACTGGATTGATTCTTTTGTATTTCTTTCTCGAATGTTTATCTGGGCCGGAGGGGAGATCGGGGCTTTGCGGGTGCTGATATGAAGCTCAGAATTTATGTAAGATGTCCAATCTGTAATCAACAAGATGGGCCATATTGTTTTCTGGTATTAGAGGCTATAGAATGGAAGCTGCATGCTTACTGAGCTTGGATACAAACAGGGAAGATCTGATATACTAGATGAGAAGAGAGGCGAATGCATGTTTCAGCTGAAAAGAAAGAAATTCCAACGAGTTCTCTCCCTGTACTGAATACTTTGAGAAATATCGTTTCATCACCAATTAAGGCTATTAAAATTTTGAGTAGTGTGAGGTTAAAAGAGGGATTCAAGCAATCTTTCACGGTAGATTCTAAAGGGTTGGATGAATATGTGATAATCATATATTTGAAGATCGATAATTAAGATTAAAAAATCATTTTTGTATTAATTGAAGACAAAGAAATATATTTTTAATATTAATAGTTGATCTTCAAATCTATTGATATAATCGCAAGTAAATTTATATATGATTAGATAAAAATCAAATTTTTTCATTTAAAAAAGATGATATTTATTGTCCTTGGATATTCAAATTGTAAAAAGTCAACCTACGAAGATTGGGAGATATGAAATACTAGAGTTGATGTTGTACTAAAGATTTTATGTGAAATTATATGTGATCATCTCGTCATGACAGTTCAAGTTTTACCAAAACAAATAAGCCGAGGTCAAACGTCTCGTTCATTATAGCTAGGAGAGTAACCAACACACATACATTTTCTCCAACTAATTTCAGTTTTGTTCTCATGCCCCCAATGAGTGCTCACGTTGCTTTCATTGCCCCTAACAAGACACCCCAAAAAACTATACAAATTTGGATAAACTGATCCATACTCCATACATCGCAGCACACCATTTGATGTTATTGTTCCTCTTCTCTTTATGTCGTTATAGGTCACATTTATTAATCTTAGATTGTTGCTATCTTTACATGCTTGTCTTCTTCTGCTTTTCAATTGACCCAAAATCCCTGCAACACCAGCTGCTTCAAATGCCCACAAGAATCCAAGCAACAAATTGATCCCATCAGGCCATTTTTCTCTGTTCTTTGAAACTTCTATTCATTTTATTTTACCCTTTAGTGTTGAAAAAACACCAGTACTTTCCTCTCTCTTTTTTTCCCTTTCCATTTTCATGTGAAGAAACTAAAACCCTTTTGCTGTGCTGCTCAAGTGGTGATGATTCTTGGTTGATTGATTCGTGGGCAGATAGTGATTGTGTTTCTGTGACCTGGGCTCATGTCAAGTTTTGGGTTTTCTGGGTTTTGGTTGCTCATGGTGTCTAGGGTTTTGGGAGGTTGAGATATCAGCACTTTACTGGTGACCGGTGCGTTCCTTTCTAGGGTTTTGTGACTGCCCTTTTTGTGCTTTGAGTTTTGGTTGATGGGTATGTTATTGTTTCTTCATCTGTTGACTTCGGTTGCTTAGATGAGATCACGGGTTTTGATGATACTGTGATTCAGGATTGGTTGTTGCTCGATGTAGGTAATGACATCGTCGTATCCATGTAACCGACCCATGTAATGAGATGAGGTCTCATGTGTTATCGAAGGTGATGAGGGGTAATGGTCTGACTGTACAATTGGTGGCTTATTCTGTAACTCGAAGAATAGTGGTTGATGGCACTATTTGGGTTGGTCCATGGTTTATAGGATTGTTCTGTTAATGTCACTTGTGGGATAAGTTTGATAGGTTTCTTTTCTTGCTAATAGTAGCATACTAGTCGTGGTATGCCGAAAGCAGGAGAGTTAGAGGATTTCAGAACCATGGATTTTGCTTGTGGGTTAATGGGTGGGATTTGTCAACCACGGGGAGTGCTGATCTTAGGATTATGCGTGCTGATCTCTTTTTGGCCTCCTTTTGATTTCATGATAGTATTTTTTATCTGGAGTTCTTTGGTTTTTGAGGAGCACTTTATTCATACTATGCAGTGTCCTTGTAAATGCATGCTTGGATGATGATCACTCATAGTTAAGTTTTTATGACATGGGTCCTTTTTTCCCAGGAACATCATCAGTGAACTTAGTATAAACATTTCCTAAATAAGTTGAATTGTTTGAAGTTTTCTTGTGTTGAATCAGATTGCATTCTTCAAGTGCCTGCATTCTTTTAGTTCGGCATAATATTGTTGCCAAGGAGCCGCTCAGCATCTTCTGCTTGCTCATCAAGATGATCCCTACATTCTGTCATTGATACTTTAATATCTATATTTCCTATTTTGGATATGGCGACTGAGAGCCCCATTAGGATGATTGAGGCCCGTCAAAACTGGCCCTCCCGCAAAACTGCTACGAGATATGCCTCATCATCTGCTATTATTGGAGTTGATGAAACACGCCAAAACTATCATAGTGGCAGCACCATTGTTCCCAACAGAAGCGGCAGTGCTCCACCGAGTATAGAGGGCTCTATTGCCGCGATGGGAAATCTCATGCAAAGCTCAGGTATTAAACCTGATCTTTCGCTGAAATTTTGTGGCATGAACTAAAGATGCATGAGTTAATTATGCTAAAATTTTGTGGTCCTAGCACAATAATGTAACTGGAACATGTATACCAACACTTTATTGTTCAGGGTTTAATCATCGTTTAGTATCCGATGTTGCTGGGGCTAGTAGTAACTTGAGATCAGCTTCTTTTGATGGTAGAAGCGCCCACTCCTTGCATCAATCCCGAGGAATTCTTCCCACGCACACGGAGGAGTCCGAGGACGATAGATCTCCTCGACCGGTTTCTGCCCACTGGGTGGAACTGAGCTCAGATACTTTGTCTAAGCAGGAATCATCCTCATATCTTGTCAGAACTAAAAGCCTTGTAGAACTAAGACGGGTATGATCTGTTGTTCATGTTCTACCTTTTACTCTCATGTGTCTGATCAATGCTTCATCAATAACTGGACGATGCGTCAACATTTTCAGGAAGACTTGTCCGGTACAGAGATCGTGTATGATAAGTTGCTGACTTTACAACTTGATCAATCAGTCAGTGTATCAAATGCCAAGGATGCAACATCAGCATCAGATGCTGATGTTTCAGCTGCCAGTAGTTCAGGATCACAGTCTCATGATGATACAGCAGGCACGCCCCTCGCCTTTCACAAAGAGGATGAGAGCAGCTCAGATGTTCATCTTGTCGAACACACTTCAGTTAGCGATGACTCAGGCATAAGTGGCCTACAATCTCGTCCTCCTGACACAGAAAATGAGAAAGATCAAGAAAGCAGATTTAGTATTTATCCAAATACAAATGACCAGCATCAGATCCAAAACCAAACTAATATTCCGTTCAGGGGATCTGCTCCTGAGATAGTTTCACATGGAGGGAAGCTCTTGTCGGCGGATATCCAGCCGATGCTTCAATCGTCTGGATTTTTTTCCTCACTCTATACTGCTTCAACGGCATACATGCATTCATCTCATCCTTATTATCCCACAACGCAATCTCCAGGCATCATGTATTCTCCACAATACGGTATAGGAGGATATGCTTTCAACGCGACTGGTCTCCACTCCTTTTTAGCTACTTACCCTCCTCATAACAGTTTTCCTTTATCTTTTGATGGCACCGGTACTCACGCGTACGACATTAGATCTCATGGAGTTCCATCAGGGGGAGCTGTGGATATGCAACAGATAAACAAGCTATATGGGCAACCTGGTCTTCCCCAGACTCCTTTCCTTGATCCTCACATGCAATGGCATCCGACTTTTCCCAATGTCAATAGTGGTTCAGGTCAAGCTGATCCAGTGGGACTGGAAGGTGGTGTAATGGGAGCCCAGGTGAGTGCTTATAACTCCCAAAGAGGGCTCTATGGCGCGCCTTTCTCACCTAACTATGGATTTCAACACCAGGGGACCAGTGGCCCATCTAATATGATGCAGAGGAGAGGAGTGACCATGAATCAGAGTTATTTTGGCAACTTCACAAATGCAGGGTCTTTTGTGCATTTACCTAGCTCTACGCTTGGAAACCCGGTTTTACGTCCTGCTTCAGTTCCTGGTGATGGGTTCCCTGGAGGAAGAAGGGAACCGGTTTTCTCCCTGAGTTCTGGGAGGAATTCAAGATCGAATGCCAATTGCTCTGGTCAAAGAGCAATTGAAAAGTCTGATTCTGCTAGAACACATTCCATCCTTGAAGAGCTGAAATCTGGTAGAGGTCGAAAATTCGAGCTGTCCCATATAGGCGGACACGTGGCTGAACTGAGGCAAGTTGTTATGGGGCTTTTTTCAACTTCCAGTTAGACGCTTGTAGTGTCATTTGTGTTACAATGTAAGTCATGTTTTACCTCTAACTTCAGTGTTGATCAACATGGGAGTCGATTCATTCAACAGAAGTTGGAACATTGTAGTCCCGAGGAGAAAGGGTCTGTCTTCCAAGAAGTTTTACCTCACGCATCTGAGTTGATGACGGATGTGTTCGGAAACTATGTTGTTCAAAAGGTCCGCGATGTGATTCTTCTTCTTATGTTCTTTTCTCTTATTGAAGTCATAATACAGTGTAGATATAGTTACACCTTTTTATTTACTGTTTTGGTATTGCAGTTTTTCGAGTATGGAACCCCTGAACAGAGAAAGGAACTAGCTAAGAAGCTAACTGGTCAGATCTTGTCTTTGAGCCTGCAGATGTACGGCTGTCGTGTCATCCAAAAGGTACAGAGTTGACGGACATATTACAGTATAGCCAGAAGAAAGGCTGTGCTGCTGCTGTCTTCGACTGACTCTTGCCATCTAATAACCTCTATTGAATTTTGATACTGTTTGTGCTAAGCTGTAGTTGCGCGGATGACCTCTAACCATTGCAAATTTTCATATTTGTTGGGTGACAAACTATTGTGATTTGTTCACGGCAGGGCTTATATTGGTAGAAACTTGTGCAGGCTCTGGATGTTATTGAGCTTGATCAGAAAATCGAGCTAGTTCGTGAACTAGATGGGCATGTTATGAGCTGTGTACGTGATCAAAATGGGAACCATGTCATTCAAAAATGTATTGAGAGTATGCCTATCGAGAAGATTGATTTCATAATGCATGCTTTTCGTGGGGAAGTTGCAAACCTTTCCATGCATTCCTATGGTTGCCGCGTTATACAGGTAATGATGACTATTTTGATGAAGTGGCCATGCTTGACACTCTCGAGCCTTCTTTGCCGTAAAAATTTTAGATAATGCCTTATTGTTTTATTGACAGAGAGTTCTGGAGTGCTGCACGAACAAAGCCCAGTGCCAGTTCATGGTTGATGAGATTTTGGAGTCTGCTTGCACTCTTGCGCAGGACCAATATGGAAATTATGTTGCCCAGGTTGGTCTTATTTGAGTACCCAATCTCGACATGGTCTCCCCTTGGATGAGTTTCTTGATATTAATATCACCATTTAAGGATGGGAAATTATCATGGTCACTTAGTCGTAGCCCAGCTAGTTTAGACGTTGAGCCGCTATCCAAGGCTAGTCAAAATCATGGTAGACATCAACTATGATCTGGGATAATGCTTCCTGGTTGTGCTTTTTTATTTTTCTTTGTCTCGTCTAATGGGTAGCAGTTCATGGTGCTCGTAGCATGTGTTGGAGAAGGGAAAGCCTCACGAGAGGAGTCAGCTAATCAGAAAATTGAGTGGGCGAGTAGTACAAATGAGCCAGCACAAGTTTGCATCAAATGTTGTCGAGAAATGTTTGGAGTATGGAGATGCTGAAGGAAGGGAACTCTTGATTGGAGACATCGTCGGAAATGATGAAGGGAACGGCAACTTATTGGTAAACACATTAGAATATCATGTTGTAGAACGTTTGTGCCTATTCTAGTAGTCCTAAGCTTGATGATGATTTTGCCACCTAATCTGCAACTCTTGGATATGCGACTATTGAGATGGACGTTTTCCTGCGTTTGTGTCCATGACCAGATAATGATGAAAGACCAGTACGCAAACTACGTGGTCCAGAAGATCCTTGAGAAGTGTTGTGATAAACAGCGGGGTATCTTGCTTGGTCATATAAGAGGACATCTTCATGCCTTGAAGAAATACACTTACGGGAAGCACATCGTGTCTCGTTTTGAGCAACTTTTCGGAGAAGGTATGCTTTGGGTTGGGTGCTCAATCTAGTTTGTGCTCAGCATAGTTGGGCGCCGTTGCAGCACTGAAAATCCACCCCTCTATTTATCTCTCTTCGATTGTTTCCATATTGTTAATCTGCAATATTTTTTGTGGCCTTGGAGGGTTACGGATTGGATAGGATCTGCAATTCCTGATGCCAGGGGTGGGATTTGGCCTCCTCCAGGACACACTGCTGGTCGGCGGTTGCCCACTCTGCCTGGTTCTCTTAGGACATAACTGTTCCTTCTGTACTGTATAGGCGACTTTCTTGCCTTTAAGTCAGGAACTAAAGTTTCTGTCAACACTAATGCATCTTATGTTCCGACAGTTGCAGAGACGCAAGCATCAGGATTGTGATCGGCGAACCATGTTGGTTATCAAGGTGTCCAAGTGATCGGGATGCTGGTAGGCTAGTAGCGGAAGCAGCAGTCTCGGCTGTCGGACATTCTTGATGAGGTAAAGTTTCTTAGAGCTGAATCTGGTTTTTTTTCCTAATGGCTTTGGTACCGCATCGGATCAGATTAACATGTATATAACGTGTTAGTTTAAGCATGTACATGATGTCAGATTGATATGCAACAGTTTATTTTCTGGGGATCATTTTTTTTTTGTTTTCATGCTTGGATTGTATGAACATGATTTCTTTTTTCTTTTTTCTGTGTGAACTAAATAAATTCGTAACCATTGTCATAGAATTGAGCATTTCGTTCTCTTCATTGTAGAGTACGACAACAATAGGTCGACACCATGATAGGAGCACGTTCTTTTGGCCTTTTAATACTTTTTTTCCCAGAGGAAATGTCGGATCAGGGCTTTTTCGTTTGAGTACGCAACTTTCACGTCGATGAATAAATAATGAATTGGATTTGCTGTTAGATGAGTCAGTCACGCAACAGTTCATTTCAAGGAATCATAGAGATTACTTGTAAGTACTGATAATAGATCACAAGGAACCTTCTCATCGCTCAACTGACCGTAGATGCGATATCAAACAGAATTTTATTGATGAAGATAATAGTAACTCACCAACTTTTGTTTGGTTGACATCTTAAAAGAAATTCTTGTGTGGTATGGTTTCACTATATCATGATAATGTTATCCAAAATTTTCATTTCACATAGGAGATTCTCATAAATATGATGTATGATTTGTTTGGTTTATATCATCATTGAATGATGTGATGATCAAATTCATATCCATAAAAATAACGATCTATTTTATTTATTTTTTAGTGACAAAGGTAAATGATGAACTAAGTTTGTAAGTATATGGTTTCATATCCTTATTTTTTATAAATGAAAAAATTGTTTTTGTTGTCGTCAGATATCAGATCCTCATCGTCCGGGAAGAAATGAATTATCACCTCACAATCTTCGATAACAAGTTGACTTGATATATCAATTTCCAAAAGGAAAAAAAAACCTTTTTAGAACCATGTTTTACATCCGAATGACAATGACTCATCACATTTAAATGGCATGCTTCACAATTCATCACACAGCTTTCACCGCCCTTTTCCACATCTCCTCCTATCACACCTTCATCTTCACCATCGCCACCTCCAATGCCGCCGACCACTACGACGGCAGAGGACACGATCTCCGGCAACGAGTCTCTCCTCATCGAGATCCTCCTCCGAATCCCTGCCAGACGCCTCTTCAAACTCACCGTCGTTTGCAAGTATTGGCACCACCTCATCTCATCCCCTCTCTTCATCCACCACCACTCCCTTCGCAGCCACCAATCCCCGATCTCCGGCATCTTCCTCTACCGCTGGTCCACTTCCCTCTTCCATCACTTCTCCTTCGAAAACAACGATATCGGTGATCATCCTCTTCCCTCTGATCTCCTCAATGATCGGAGTATCAAAATCCTCCAATCCTGTAATGGCCTCCTCCTCTGCAACTCCGATGATCGCTTCTTCGTTCTCAATCCGACGACGGGGCGATCGGCTTGGATTCCCCCTCCGCCCTCCGATTCTGACTACTTCCATCCGGTCCGCCACCTCTGCCTCGCGTTCGATCCATCGCACTCTCGCGATTACGCGATCGTCTCCGTCTCGGAATCCATCCCTCGGATCCACCGCTTCGCGATCCGGATCTACAATCCTCGGTCTCGAAACTGGAGATTCGCGGGAGACGAATTCACCGCACCACTCGATCTCACCTTCACCGGCGGCGTGTACTGGAACCGGAACATCCACTGGATCGGACCCCGAGGCTCCGGCCTCCGATTCAACCTTGATCGAGAGAAAATCCTCCCAATGCCGGCCATACAATCGATCCGTTCTCGGAAATGGAGACTATTCGAGGCGGCCGGCGGAGGACTATACCTGGTGGAAATCTACGGTGGTGCGTGCGGCGGCGCGTGGGGGAGTGAGACGGTGGTGGTGATGGAGATGGGGAGAGAGTATGAGAAATGGATTGTGAAGTATAGGGTCGATTTGGGGGCGATGATGATGACGACGTCGTTCGAGGGTGGTGGTGGTGTTGCTGTGAGGAGGAGAGATGACGCGTGCGGGGGAGTGTACCGTGCGTGGCACGTGATGTGCGTGTGGAGGAAAGAGGAGGAGGATTTGAGGCTTGTGGTTTGGGTTTTGGGGAGGATGGTGTGGGTTTGTTTGAGGGATGGGAAGGTAATTGACATTGGTCTATTTGGTAAAGAGTTTGGTGGTGATGATGGAAAGGAGTTTGATTGGGTTGATGTGTTTCCATACGTTGAGAGTCTTGTTTGTCCTTGATTATTTAGACAAAACACCATAGTTAAGTATATTCTGACCTATGTAACGACATCATCCCTGATCGGAATGGTCATGGTCACGGTGGATGAGTAAAAAACATTATAGAGGGTGTATAAAATATTTACGATATATGTGAGATAATACAATGGGAAAACACGATTTACCTTGATTACTGAAAAAGAAAAAAAATACGATCTTTCTGGTTATATGTTTTTCGAAGGCTATGATTTTTGAGTATCTGAAAGTGAATCTACAGTGAGAGATTGATGATGAATCGAGTCAGGTAAGTTCTGTTACTTTATATGTCGAATTTTAATCGGACGAAATAACATACAGTATTACTGTATAAGTTAGTTGGCTTTAAGCAAAAGAAAAACAGGTCCATTACTTTTGTAAAGCACTGTTGAAGTTTGACATTTATCCTACAAGCTACTGCTACAATTGGCTGGCAAGTATGCTACTACCCTTAACACCAGTTATCACACGAATATCGTTTTCGCCATTGAAGTAGTATTAACAGTATGCACAGAGCTTGAGTTGTTGAAGTGCCGAACTTATTGCGGCGAAAATGAAGGTTTGAAATTTAATAACTCATCGAAAGGGATGGCTCAAGATTAGATAGACAAGTGGTAGTCATGAGCCCCACCTAGCAAGGTTTTATTGGCATGTGTGAATTATTACGGTTGGTATGAAAAACCGTCACAAAATCGAAAGTTATAAATCGACTATTTATATGATAGATTATGATGACGAAATCGTTCGATAATGATCAATACTAAAAAAAAATCAATAACTTGTAATATTTTTTTTATAGAATATTAGATTATTGGATTATGAAGTTGGAGGGTTTATGTCTTGGATCCATATATTTATAGATTTTACATAAAAGGATGATAATCTTATCTTCTAGTATATTTTCATAAAAAGATATTTAGGATGATATCTTACATATAAAAATAAAGATATCTTATATCTTCTATCTCCATGATATCCTTAAATCTCTTATTTATTAAATATCTTATATTTTTATAATAGAAATTAAAAGATATATAGGATCATTATTTTTGTGGTGATCAGTTACAAACGCGGGGGACGTGTTCATTCTCATACTATAATATCTCACTCTAGATAAGGATAAGGATAATGATCATGATCATATAACTTTTCTATATTTTGTGATAGAAAGGTTCATCTTTCTCGCATGTATGAACAAAGTTTCTGAAGCTTGCCGTGATATTTGGAGAAGGTCGATGTTGAGTTTCTTTACACTGATGAATCTATGATAGTACTTAGAAACTTCTTCATCTTTTTGTACAAAGTTGATTGAGTGTTTGCGAGACAGTAATGAGAACTGAAAGAGAGGGATTTTCAGATTGGTCCTTGAACTGATTACATGTTAAATTGAACTATCGAAGGGAGACACAGAGCCATAGAGTTAAAACACAGGGGAAATCCAATTAGACTTGATCAAGGCATAGCATAGACCAGCAGATCAAGGAGTCTCTGTGTGATTGTTTATGGCCTGTGAAAGATCCTCCCAGCCACGAGAGCAGCTTCCATGACGACGTCCAAGACATCGATTACCTCTTCGACCTGACACTTATTCCCCTTGAAAGTATGGTCTGCCGAATTCCTGAACTTCATCATACAGTTTAGAAGGTTTTGGCTGCACTGCTGACTAAGGTAGTCATCTGCAACCATCAATTATCTTCATGTTATCGGATTCCTCATCGATAGAGGTAAATGTAACACTACCAGAAGATTGCAAGTGCTATGAGAATGAAGCGCTTACCGCCTTTGGATTGAACACAGGCATCATGAATCATACAACAGGTATCAAGGCCATCGCAGGGTTTCTCCCCAGGACAACCGCTGTATAGAAGCCCACAGTACTTGCCATATCTCAAAAATGGAGGAACTGTGTAACATATTATTAAACACACTAATTAGCATAACACAAAAATAAAAGCATGATTTCACTTCGTAATTAGACGTTAAATTACCTGCACAGAACTCCGATTCACATTTTCTACTGCATTCTTTGCTCTGTCATTAAAGGAAGAAACACACCAGTAAGAGGGCCATAATAAACTAGAGCAGGATCAAGATACCACTGTTTGTCACAATCATCGTAAAATTTGTCGGTGGCTTCTCTGTCGCAGGGTACTTATCCTTGATACAAAACTTTGACAGCTTCCACTGAATCAATGAATCATCAAGAATGGTATCATGTGACAGCATCTCTAATGTAATATACTGATGAGTTCAATTGCCCGGCTGAAATACATGCTCGAAAGGCGCTCAATGATGCATCATCTCCTGCTCCTAGAGATACCACAACATTCATGGATAGAGCACTGAGCCTTCTTGGCGAGCACACCGTTATTGCAGGAAGGGGATAACATTTTCTGGTCTACGATTATGTTAAGATATGAAGCAATACTTGCGAAACGTTTATTCCAAGCTTGAGTATTTAAAGTAAAAGATGATATTAGAACATACGTGAATATGTATGACTCGAGGTTACGACTTCAAATTCTATCATCACAAACTTAGTAAGCGCGTATCATATTCTCAAGTCTTTTCGACAGTTCCGGCCTCCTAAGTCCTAACCCCTATGCATTAGAACAGCAAGGATGGAAGTTCCATTACCACTTGGATTGAAGCATCATTGACCTGAATGCCAACATTGAGAGCATCAACACAAACACAAGCAATGCAGCACAAAACTACAGCCACACCAACCAGCACTTTCGATGCCACCAACGAGCAAGCCATGGCTGCAGATTTGAAGCTTGATTCTACTCCACACAGGCTTAAAATTTGAGAGTGAAAATTGTGGTAGTAGGCAGAGCAAAGTTTAAAAGGGGTTTCCATGAAAAGATAGGGTAGGATATTGGCATTCTAATTTTGGCTTGTTGTTGGCTCGTGACAAGAATTTTATAGCTTGTGGACAGGTACATCTGTGTCTCGCGGGGCCAAATTGTGCATTGTTGAATGATTGATCACCAAGTCAAAAGATACTGCTGAAGAAAAAGAAGAGCTGACGTGGGACCTATTCCGGCGCATCTTGTGTCGTGGAGTCTTGAATGCCCCATCTTATGTAGTTATGCACGATATTTCATAAAAAAATGAAGTTAAGAATACGATGTAGAATTAAAAATTGACATATATACATTGGGATTACAAAAAAACTATACATCGTACTATCTCACAGGTGTCTAGACCATAGGTTATTGTTTGACCACATTTATTTTAGAAAGAAAAAACCCTGGATTTATTATAACCTTTAAACATACTAGGAATAGTATTAGATTAGATTAGATTAGATTACAGAACGTTTCAAATCGTATTAGATCTCAACTCAAATACTAAAATCAATTAGAACGAATTATAATATGAGTGTATTTATAACCCTTATAAAAGACGTGTTTTATAAAAACAAATCTTACAGGTAATCCCCGAGGCACGATTGTGTCTAACCCAGCATGACTGTGTCATCTTTATGCATTAGCCTGGAAGCACAGATTGACTAGACCGTGTTTAGTCGTGCTTGCTCTAGAGAGAAAAAGCGCATTTCTCTCGAAACACGGCCTCTCTGATCGTGTCTCATCTGATAAAGCCATGTGAGGCTTGTACATGTCCTTTTTTTTATCATTTCGGTTTTCTATGATATTACATAATATTAGATATATCGTTTGATCACAAGAACGTTGTCCTCGCACTTGGACCCTCATACCGGGTTCGCGTAGCGTATATTTGTTGGGAATGTGAAGTAATCGATAATCTCAATATTTTTATATTTTCGAGGTATTTTTTTGATTATTTGAGTAGAATGTGTAACCTTGTAAGCTTGTGCATAATATAATGATCATCTTCACCGGCACACTTTTTTTTTCCCAGTATCATGTTTGGTGAGTTCTGCTTTTGGCCTCTATGACATTCAACATGTGTTTTGGAGCACTACTGAGCATCTCTATGTCATTCCAGCTGAAACTCGGGCAAAAAGAAGCCTGGGATAGGAGCGGTACTGAGCATCTCTCTCGGGGTTAAGGAAGAGGATAAACACAACTATCCGTAGGCATAACAGATGTGGGATCAAATGCTTCTGCATTTGAGGTGCAGTCCATCTCCTGTGAAGTGGGAATACATGATGTGAGAGATGGTTGGGGCCATAGACCTAATTTCCGTCGGTGCTTGGCTCTGGAGACTCTCTAGGAGTTGCTGCATGATATTTTCCATTTTTCCTCTCAATTTTCGTGCCTAGGAAGTGCACTTTATATTTTCTGTTTTGTCTCTGCAGACGGTAACTCTCTTAAATGAAGGCACCCAAATGCCCAACCGGGCAGTGCATGGCCTTCATGGACGCCTCTCATGTTCTTCACTTGCAAATTCAATCGTGCACGACCCTGCACTTTTGTTCTCTATGCAGAAAAGAAGATGGCTTCTAATCCTTAGAGGTGTGCTATTAACTTGTTATCTAAATCCCTTTTTGGCATGTAAGTGATCTTTCCATTTTCCTAATGACTTCACGGCAACATCGAAACCCATTTAGTTATACAGATGCACTTGCTCCTTCACATATTTTGCCCAACTGTAGAGTGGTTTTGCATTCGTCTTTTCGAAATAAATGCGGCATTTCCGTTTATATGAAACTTGTCTTCTACTGCACCATGTTTGATGCACCTGCTCTTGTTATCGAACTTGACACTAATGCATCTGTGAGTATGTGTGCGAGTTATATGAATCTTTACTTGGTTGTCGAAGTGTAACGTTTGACTACATAGTGTTTGTTGTGCAATCTTCCTTGAATCTCATTTTATTAAGAATTCAAAGCTTGCCTTCTTCTGTATTAAGAATGCGAAAGCTTGCCTTGTTCTGTAACTTTGTAAGAGACAGTTGGAGAATTAGTCGCGTGAAATCTGTCTTCCTGTTACTGGGCCAAAACTTCTGGCGGGTTGTGATTATTCTCCTCCTAAATTTAACAGAACAAATAAGAGGAGATACCTCGTCCAGATAACAACACTACACATGTATATGACTCAGCTTTTGGTGAAGTTTCTAACTCTAACACTATGTGCAGACAGGCAAATGTTTGCCTGCAAAAAATGTCCTAGAGTACTTATGTTATCTTCCATGCTTTGCCTCCATGCAAGTTGAATTTCTTGAGTCGCCCATGGAACATGACGATGATGAGGATGATCTTTCCTTGGTTGCTCCACTTCCCTGCGAACCCGTAATCTTTATCTATGCAACTACCTTGAGGATGCAACCGTAGTTCACAGCTGTAGCCGGTTGAGAAACCCACATTTCCATATGCACTGTAAATTATATGGAGCCAAAATTTAGTTTTGCAAGATTTTATAACTCATCATTTCATGTCGATATGGAATCATGCATTGGCTATTAGACTTTGAATGATTCTTATTTCTTCTTGCGTGGTGAATCTGATTTGCAGAGGAACGAGTTTGGTACATGCTATCATGGGTCAAACACGCATGTCACCAGAGTGTTTTGGTCACAGGATCGGATGTCAGCACAAACTGACTACCGTTTCTCTCTTCGCTGGATAAGTTTGTGCACTAAATTTATTTTCCTTAGTTGTGCTATAAGTGGGAGCCTTTGATTCGTGGTCTGATTGTTTTTTAGTCAATGTGGTTTGTTTGTTTAAACTGATATTATTTTGCTGCTGGCCTCACCTGACAACCTCCATTGCAATATTCAAGACGTTGAAGTTGAGAGGATCTTCCACCAAGCTTTTTCTCTCTGTTATGCATATTGCTATCAGGTAGATGATCAGGTAGCCAAGCTGTGAGAACACAACATTCTCCAGGATTCTTTTTCCGATTGTCTTGTGGTTCCCACCATCGACTTGTTTGATGCAGTCTTCGTCGTGCTTTGAGGGCAGGAAGGTTGTGTAGGGAGGTAGATACCTGTCCATAATATCAATCAAAAGGAGGTGTTGTTATATGAGATGCGATTGAGGGTGCCTTGAAGATAATAATAGCAAGTGAGAAGGAGAAGGAACTGACATCATGACGATGAACAGAACCAAGATAGCCGGGGCAATGGCTGCTATGTTGACAACACTTTCTCCAGTATGCCTTGTGTTCGCGCACTGAAACAGACAGCCAACAAATTTTTGGATCCCGTTCATCCCGCTCATCAAACCAGAATTCCACTCCATCGTGCAGAACAAGATCAT
The DNA here is from genome assembly GCA_001925005.1 of Drosera capensis. NCBI lineage: Eukaryota > Viridiplantae > Streptophyta > Magnoliopsida > Caryophyllales > Droseraceae > Drosera > Drosera capensis. The sequence goes on along the minus strand of LIEC01010913.1, from coordinate 13,870 downwards.
CTGCACCGCGATGAACCCCAAGGCTGTGAGGGGCAGAAGCCGAGACTGCATACTGGGAAGCAAGTGATCGTACCCGATCTTGGCAACGTTACTCTTCAGCAAATACTCAAACTCGTTTTGCCTCACGAACTTCCCCGAAAGCCAGATCAAAAACCGTAGGCATGATGGGTAAAACGTATTTCCAAGGAGGAGCTGAGGCAGGATTATGAGAAGGAGGCCGGAGTTTTTGCTGAAAATGGCCATGTTCTCGTTGTTCGGGGTGAATCCACAGCTGGAGAAGCTGGAGACAATTGTGAAGATGGCGTAAGTGATGATCTTCAACCCCTTTTTCTCGAGCACCTCCCTTGCACCCGTTACAACGCTCATGTAAACCAGCAGCAAGATCACCCCAAGCAAGTGGATGATCACGATGTAGTTGAGGATGAGAAGGACGAGAGCCTTGATGGATCTGTACTTAAGATCTTGATCTTCTTGAAGCCCTGCTTCGTATTGATGCTCTGACTCGGATGCTTTTCCTGCAATGCCCATCTCGACTTGGCTCAGGTCCTCGACAGGGGTGACCTTACTGGGGGAATCAACTTTTCCTTGTATCCTGCATGAACCTGGAGAGTATGATGTCGAAAGGTAGAGACTGACCATGGAAAGGAAGACCTCTCCGCCGATAAGCATCAAAACCGTCATGACAATGAGCTGGCCGTTGGAGAAGACCTCCATCTCTACCGTGGACATGCTTGAGACCGTTCCAGATGAAACGGACATGAAGAAGAGGTCCAAGTTTTGAGGCATAGCGGTCGTCGGTTTGATAGCCTTGAGGAGCCAAAACCCGACCAAGGAAATGAAAGCAAAGTAGATTAGCTGAATCGTGAAGGGGTCGAGGTGAAACAGTAAGCGATGAGAAGTCGAAACTATATGGCTCAATATTGATCTCCATGAAGGACTACAAAGATGATGGGATTTCCTGTGAGGTATGCAACTAAACATTCTTCTTCACTTTGTGATTATTGCGTTGTTTAGTTTTCGTTTGTTGAGTTAGTGAAGAAGCTTTTTGGCTGTGAGTACTTATATAAGTTTTGTTGGCTGGGGCATTTAGGTCCTTTAACATAGTTGGACTTCAAACGTAGAATAATTTGCAAGTTGTTTTATGTTGTTCAAAGAATAAAAACCCCAGGGTATGTTTTATGAACTCATTGTTTGATCGTTTTGTGTTATGATTTTCATCGGTGTTTCTTGACGTGGGTCGACAGTACCCAAGATACTCTCGTTGAGTGTTTCTCTCTTTGTTTGAACGTGTTACTATTTTTATCGATAACCTTTAATGATCAGTCGTAGAGACGAAAATTTGCGTATAGGGCTTGACCGTATATATAGAGCTAGCCAACTAAAGATTTGGTATTTAAATTAAAAGAACACGACATAATCGATAACCGATTGCTTACTCGTTAGCAACTTGCTTCATGGAGTAGTACATTAGCTTGCTAGCTTGCTAGCTTGCTAGGTGGTAACAAATCTGCCCCGTAGAAGTCCAAACATCATATTAGACTTCGCAAATCCTCGTATCAGTTGCGATCGTCTTCTATTCACTTTTCCCCCAACTGTTTACAAATAATTTCAACTCTAAGCTATAGTTCATAGTCCTAGCTCGAGCTTCGTGGGCATGTGTTCCTAATAAATGGTGTTTGCCAACAGAAATGGAGTTCTGTTGGTTACGTGAAAACATGCCGACTGTACATCGGAGGAGTTGATTCATGCTTCTATCATGTAAGATTATCGTGATCAATGAACATGTTTTGACTCAACGATATGATTTCGTCCCACAAGCGTGCAATCAGATGTGTAAGGTATGTCACACTTAATCGAGCTCGATGTGCTGGATGACGACGATTAATCATCACATCCAGAATCTAAATCAGTTGGTAAATTTCGTTGTTGATTTCACTTTGGTGGTCAAGCGAACCAGCACGAATTGAAAGAAAAGAAACCTTGTACTACTGTACTTGAAAGGAATGGTGTCTAGAGTTGATAATAAAGTGATTTAGCTGTTGATTTAGAATCAGTCAACTGCTTAACCAACCAAAAAAACGCATGTGATACTTGTGGTATTGATGCTTATTGATATTCTAAACTCTACAGTTTCGTAGTTTGATCAGCTAGGTCTGAGTTTGATACGTGTGAGAGTTGATGAAAACAATCGCAGTAAACCGTCAACCATCAAACACGAGCACGGACTGGTCCATGATATACCTTTTGGCCCCGTCGTGATTAATTGAGTAAAGATGATATTTTGGATGCTCTGAAAGGTTTTAAACATATTTACTTTAATGTCATGCCAATCATCTTTCCTAGTACTTTCCCTGTATGGCAAACTTTTCCCCGCATGCCCGTTTTGGCCTCACTGCTTGATCATTTTTGCCACCTACAAATAAAGGTTGACTGGTTGAGCAACACAAAAACATTATCTTATCATGAGAAGTTACATTATCTGTTGTTTGAATAAAAATACACATACTAACTAGTCAACAGGACCGACTTGATCGATGAGTTATACAATCATGGGGTGATCTCACTATGTAACAATTACATTATCTGATTTAAACCTTTGGCTTCTATAGAAAGATACAATGACTTAGACTCAATATATAAAAAACATATGCTGATTGGATTATGTTATCACGTGATAAATAAAACATCTAGCCTTGCTACTTTACTAGGCTAAAATCCAGGCACGGCCACCATGCAAGCTAAATCTCTTGAGCCTCCCCAAGAACATAACCAGCACCAATATCAGTTTACTCTTCTTGCTCCACCATCCAGCGAAACCACACCATTTATCTAGCACTTTGCATATTGATCTGCAGTGGCGATCAACCTTCTCCGCCCGCAGGTATACCCCATCGAAAATCCCACATTGCCATATGCACTGAGACGAAACAACGTAATCAGTCTCTTCACTAAACGATACCTATAAGTTGGTCCCAAAGTAGAATATGGAAGACACGATGTTTGAATGACCTCACCTTACGACTTCGAGCACAATGTTGAAAACATTGAAGTTGAGAGGATCCTGTTTCAACTTCTGCCTCTCTGTTATGCAAATCATGATGACGAACATCACTATGTGGGAAAGCGAGGGAAATCCCAGCATGTCTCGCAATGCGCTACAGTTGCTCCGCATCTTCTTCTTGTTCTGGTTCTCACCACTTGCGGCATCGCCTGATGCATCATCATCCATCTGGGTCCTCCCACTTTTTCCTGGTACAAATGAAGTATATGGGGGAAGGTACCTGAAAAATTAAATCAGCAACAACTCGAATGATTCCTATAGCTTTTCACAACAACTCTTCAAACCCATCGTACAGAGGAATCCAGCATCAACTTCATAGGCGGTGAAGCCGTCTACGTTGCGTGGTTCCCATTGGGTGCATCAAATCCTTTGGCAAGGGAAGTGGGCATATTTTGAAATCGAAAACTCACGCCTGGAATATAACCGTCCTATAGGGATTTCCCTTTAAAAAGAAACAAGTCATAGCTCCTACAATACATTCTCGACATCCCATTGCAGCATATGTCCTACATGTTCTCTTATTCAAGGTTTGCAAAAACCAAAATGGGAATCGGAATTGGAATCGGAATCGAGATTTCAAAAAATGATTCGATTCACCGGTTTCATTGTGAATTGGACTAAATTGGAGTAGTTCGGGCCAAATTGAATCGGTTTTTTTTCTCCCTCTCTTTTGGAAAATTGAACATAACATTATTTTATAATAATCAATAATCATTAAAAGAAGATAAACACTATAATCAATAAATATAAACACAAAAATAATTTAAATGAGTGTCATCACGATATCCAAAAAAATCAAAACTGAATAAAAAAAAAGAATGACGAGCGTCTTTATATCTTGATGTTAATGCCTTGAATCCATATCCCGCATATCCTCTAAAAGCGTCGTCGTCGTCGTCATCATCTTTTATACGAAGATTGATATCATTACGACCACCATCATTGTCAGAGGAATTAGAAATGCGAGAATCCTCGCCAATCTCATTAGTTAGAACAGCTTCTACATCTCTATTCGGTTGTTCATCAACCGTGTCAAGTGCAGACTCCTCAATTGACATAAAAAAGGGATAAAAAAGAAGGGGGGACATATTTTTGGCCATATACTAACTGAACCGGTCGAATGAACTGGTCGGTTCAGAGGGTGAATCGAGTGAATCGATAATTGAATCGACCGATTTAACCGATTCAGGATTGGTTCTGATGAACCATCGATTCACTCCATGAATCGAAACCGTTTTTCCCAAAAATTTTCCCAAAATCGGTCCAGTTCACCTCTGAACAGGCCGGTTCATTTTGGTTCTGCAAACCATGCTCTTATTCTTTAGAAAGACTAGGCGGGTATGCTCATATGCCACGCGGTATCAGTATCTATCCAATTCTCGTTTCTTGCTCACATATGCGTTGTTCCTGGACTCGACTAAAAATGACGTGACATGGTAACTAAAAGATTTTATCATACATGGACAAATAGTAGATTAAGTAAATGCAAAACAGGGAAGGTAAACCCTTCAGAGAAAGGGAAATAAAGAGAGAACTCACATCTTGACTACGAAAAGCGCCAAGACTGCAGAAGAACGGGTGGACAGATCAACGATTGATTCGCCTGCATGCCTTGAATTTGTAACCTGAAAAAGGGATCCCACGAATCTCTGGTAAGGGCTCAGACCCTCGAACCCTTCGGTCCTCCATTCCATTAAACAGAACATCAGAAGCTGCAGCAAGATCAACCCAAGAACAGTAGCACCCAAAAGATAAGATCTTAGCCAAAACATCAAATGCCCGTATCCTAACACATCATAGTTATCCAAAATGAAGCTGAATTCTGTTCTATTAGTGAACTTCCTCAGTGCCCAGAGCACCGTTCTCAGGAATATAGGATACAAAGTGTTGCCCAGAGTATTCCTTGAACACCATCATGTTCTCGTTCGTGGGAACGAGTCCACAGTTTGTAAATGTTGAAAAAGTGGTGAAGATAGAGAATGTCGAGAGCTGAATGCCCTTGCTCTTTAGGACTTGGCTTGCACTAGGGACGATTATTGCGTAAAAGAACACAAAACTTGAGCCTACAGTTTGAACGACTAATAGGTAGCCTAACGCTACATAACTCAAGAACCTGATACCATCGTGTTTTGAATAAGTTGTGCTTGGATGTAGATCGAATTTTCCTAGCTCAACCAGTTCGATTGAACTGTTAGTGCATGGACTTCCCTTCTTTGGTAATTCAGTGCTTCTGAATCGAAACTCAAGCATGGAGGTGAAAACTTCTGCTCCCATTAACATGAGAACAGTCAAGATTATGAGCTGGACATTGGAAAAAGCTTCCATCTCAACGATGGACATACTTGAGACAGTGGAAGCCGAGACTGAGGTGAAGAAGAGATCCAGATCATCTAGGGAACCATCTCTTGGCTTTGTGATTTTCAAAGAGAGAAATCCAAGCGTGGAGAGTAAGACAAAATAGAAAAGATTGATCCAAAATGGACTAACTTGGTACACTGGTGCCAACAAATATTTCATCAGAGAACTACAAGGGTGTCCAGGTTTTTTACCAGCAACAAAATGAGATGCCATGATTAATAAGGGGACGAGAATCGCTTGGTTGATGGATGTCGATGAGTCGAGTTTGCAGAAATTGAGTATTTATATATAGAACCAGTCATGCAATGTTAAGATAGTGGCATGTCACAGTTCGCATGCATGATGTGGTTCCCTGGACAGACATTGTGCATGGGGCAACAATTTGCATGTAACGAAAATTTGCACTAGTTTTATGGTGGACCTAGAGATGCTTACATGCTCAGCATCCACATTTCAGAAAAAGAAAAAAGAAAAAAAGAAGGCTACAGAAAAGCAAATAAGGTACGAGTATGCCCTCCTGTCATAACTATCAGAAAAGCAAGACGGATAAGATGACAATAAGCCCCTGGCTACAAAACCCGTGCAGCGCTATGGCATCTCATGGCTACTCAAATCGTCCTTCCACCTACGAAATAAACAAGTGAGAAAAGCATTTTTCCAGATTGAGAACCACATCTTGTCCATGATGTACCAACTAAATCTTGTGGTTAGGGGTTCTCATTGGCCCTTCAAGCGAGACAATATTGACTTACGATGAAACCAGTATACAGCACCACTTAATCTGCTGTGACAGCACTTAACACTCTAAGGTCAAAGAGAAAAACCATGTCGAGGGAGTATTTGCAAAGGAAAAAGTTAGCTCTTCACAAAAACACGGGCATTAAAGTAGCGGCATGAATCTATATGTACGTATTTCAGTTTCATTTCCAGACAAAGTCCAGGGATTTTTCATTTTAGGTGATGCATAGTAATAATGCAAATTGTAAGAAACCAGCACTTCCAATAATGTATACAAGCATGCTAAATCTAGTACGAGGGAAATAGGGAAGCTAAAGAAAAAAAAAACACGGGAGTGAAATAGTAGTCATCAGGTCGCGCAATATCGCCTGAGCGTCAAGACAGAAGTAAAAGAAATAAAAATGTTACTTAGCGAAATACTATATATTAAGCGAATGAAGGACAGTAGGATCAACTGATAAGATGCCCACTTAGCGAAATGGGTGGTGCTTTAGTGCTGTGGTAAATCGGTTAGTGCAATAAGAAGTGCTTTAAAAGTAGGACTAAGGACCCAAGAGACAAAGACAGACAAGAACAAGTAGACTCATCCAACACCGTAGGCATAGAACAGTTCAACTCCACTAGGTGATGAAAATTAACTGATGCAAAAAAAAAGAAAAAGAGGTCATTCAAAGAAAAGACGTTGTCTAAACTCTTAAGATGAGATATCATTTCAAAGCATGGTAGCAGGTAGCATCACAAGAACATCGATTCCGACTTGGCAATCCAAAAAGAATTTTCCCCGATACCTTCAACTTCAGAAGATATCGCATGCTTCATACGATATGGTCTGTGATTTTTGTTTCCCATTTGTCCATCATTATCTTTCTTTACTTGAAAACAGAACTGAAAATGGGCAGATCCATTCTTGCCTCTAGATGTTCCTTCTAGATGTGAAACTACATCTAGGAAATATATGGTTCTATCACTCAAGAGTATGGAATCAATGAAACAATACCTGCATAAGAGAGTTGCTACAAACAATACCACCGCGGGTATATCTAAGGTTCCTCCTGATGGATCATCTTCTCGCTTCCACAGCGAATGCCTTAATCGACTAGTGCCCCTTGCAGATCTAGATTCTAGGCTTCTAGCCCATCCCACCATGCCCCTTGATTACTCCCGATGACAGATTGTTAAAACTAATATCACCGCACATCAATGTGTTCTCTTCTCTTCTCTCTTAGACAACTAGACCACCACCGGCTCCTCTTTGGCCAAAAATTGCCATAGAAGTCCACACAGATACTCATCAACTTGGTGTGAGCTTCCACATTTCTGGACAAACAAACCAGTAGCAATTTTCTTTCCATAATATATCCATTTTCGAAAGCTTCGACTGCGGATACACCTAAACGTGATCAAGTAATCAGACTCGAGGTCTCGGATTCTAATCGAACCGCAATGATCATATTCATCCGATCACACATTGGAATCATATCACATAAACAACAAAATCGGATCGCATTCATCGACCCCCGAGGGGTGAGTTCATCAATCACCAGTGAGGCCAGCGAGTTGTGTGTTGGAGATGATAACTGTACTCATCCGATGTAGCGCTGTGGATTCGGCGCTGTGTCGATGACAAGTAGCCGATGCCCTAATTTGATAGCGATTCGCGTTGGCTGCGATGAGTACGGGTTTGTGATTTGAGGAATGTGAGAGATGAAAACCTAGTTGATCCATGACCGGCTCAACGATCACATTAGTTCCATACAACCATCATGGATCTCTAATATTAGTAAGGTAACGATGGGTATTATTTGTGTTTATCCAATTTTTATATCTATGATTTATTTTCACGTTAAAATAATATTGATTTATGATTTTTTTTTAAATGATTATCCTTTTAATAATAAAATAATTAAAAGATATTATTAATAAAAATATTGGAGCACGTCACTGTATTCAATACATAGTGTCAAAGAGAACAATCAAGTTTGTATTGAGTAATATGAGTATTGTTTTTAGAACGGATGGGGCTTTATATTGAAAGAAGGTAGCATATCAATCCCTAGAGATTATTCAAGAAATTACTAATAAAGAATTCAACTCCTTCTTAAGGTTCTTTATTTAAGATTTATTGATTTTTTTGTTAGATGAAATTCAAAAAATTCATTTGATTTTTGTAAGATATATGTTTGAACTGAACTCATTTTTAATTTAAAAATCTTAATTTTTGGATTATGATTGTTACCATGAGGGAAGGATAAGCGTTTAACTCAGAAAAATCCTACTACTAGAAAAAAGAGAAGATAACGGAGAGTGAACCAACACAGCTAATCAAACTCAAACTCAAACTCGTTTTCCCATAGGGCAGGCGGGAATCTCCAAACAAATCCCTAATTTCAGGAATTCACCCACCCCAACACGCTCGAAATTCACCCCACGAGCATCATCACGCTGATCATGTGAATCAAAGAACAATTTTCAACCCACCTTAAAACCCCACTAAAATCCAAAATCCGCAGGTGCCCATTTCTCTGTGGCAAAAGTCCGAGACCCCAATTCCCCACTACAAAGTAACCAGCCCTCAATTCTCACCCCATTTCAAAAAACTCCGGTTTTCGGTGAATTTGTTCAACGGAGTTGGCTCAATGTGTTCCTCTTGGTGTTTTGGGTCTCCGAGGCTTTTAATTTGAGGAATCCGGTGATGGGTTGGGTCGGATTCGGTCCGGGTCGGGTTGAGGTGAAGGTGGGGTTGGAATGTGGTGGTGGGAGAGGAAAAGGGGTTGTGGTGGAGGCGAGGGAGAAAGAAATCGTGAAGAAATCTGGAAGCTGAGACGCTTGTGATTGATAAAACCGTGAAGAAATCGCGGCGGTTCGAGGTCTCGGAGGGGCATCCGGCACCGTTTGGTGCCACTGCGGTTGATGGTGGTGTTAATTTTGCTATATTTTCCGGGCATGCTGTTTCTGCTACTCTTTGCTTGATCAACCTATCTGATTTGCAGAAGGTAACTTGTGTGGAGAGCACCAACATTGGTGAATGAAGTTGCACTTGATTGGACTGAATGGGGAATCGGGGATATTAAATTTTTTAGGACTTAAATTGATGTGAGTTTGTTAAAGTTTATAGGAACGTAGTTGGCTTAGTGTTTGTGTGACAATGGAGGAGTACGTGATCCATCAGACAAGCAAATGTGATGTCTGTGTGATATAATCTTTGATAGTACCTTTGAATTTGTGTACTGAGTTTAGAGTTTGCGTGTGCTAGAATTCTGAATCATCAGGTGAAAAATGAAGTCAGGTGAAAGTAGGAGCTCGGGAGAATTTTTTACTACTAGTGTTGAAGTATTGATCCAGGTCAGCTTGCTATAAATAGGGAGGTCTTTAAGAGTATGGTAGAGCTTATTGTTACTTGATTAACTTGACCTAATCTCATGTGCTATATTTAGATTTAGCTCTTGAAGCGATGGAATGCAAGCTGCATTGTTCTTAACATCGTCGCATATGTGCAGTTCTATGATAGCCTTTCTGAATTCTAAATTACTTCATTCAGGATATATATTTTTTCGTCATAGGTGAGGAGCATAATCCATCACGTGCGTCGTTGTTTAACTTTGGTTTTTGTTCATTTAACATCAAATTTTTGCCTACTGCTGGAACTCATACTCGCCAGTCTTCTCTACTACTTGATCAACTTGAATATTTTTTGATACAGAATAGAATTACGGAGCTCATCCCTCTTGATCCAGAAACTAATAGGACTGGAAACATCTGGCATGTTTTTCTTGAAGGGAACTTCGATGATATGTTATATGGTTACCAGTTTGATGGGCCATTTTGTCCACACGAAGGACATCACTACAATTCTTCCCGTGTATTGGTGGATCCTTGTGCAAAAGTGAGTGGCCTATATACTTGGATGTTGTTTGAAACTTGAGAGTTTGCTTTGGTTTGTCAGAGGTCTGTGCTGCCTTGTTCACTTGGTAAGACAATCCTCTACGTTTTTGTCTTCCAGATAAATTGGACCTTGAGCTGCCTGTTTGGTTTTCATGTGGTTCCGTATGATTTTCGTGGCGCTGACATCAAAGTTCATGTCATTTCTCTTGGCAGTTGTCAGCGGGGGAAACTTTGGAGTGGCAGGACCAGATGGTAATTGTTGGCCTCAAATGGCTGGGATGATACCATCTCCAAATGATGAGGTATCAGCTCACTGCTATGCCATCAAACATGTATTCTCTCCCTTATTTGCTTCCTTATCTTTTAAGGAAGACATCGCCATTTGCATGCAAGCTCTTGGAAAAAAAAATCACTGGCAATTAGATTCTGCTGCTGTCTCATCCATTTAAGTGTTGTCGTTTTTCTTTATCAGGACATGTTTCTTCCGCTTACTATGTATTTCTTTCAAAATGATTGGGAAGGAGATCTACCGCTGCAGTATCCCCAGAGTGATCTTGTATTATATGAAATGCATGTTCGTGGATTCACTCTGGATGAATCAAGCAGGACTAAGCACCGGGTACCTACCTTGGTGTGATAGAGAAACTTGATCACTTGAAGGTATCATATGCTAGTTTAGTTTGTCGTCCCTTTATTCAGTCTTCTGTGAAATCACTCTCACAAATATAATGTCTGTTCCCTTTTTGGTAAATTTAGATGTCCCACTAGCTTGTAAGTTATTTGTTTCTTGTCTTCATTTTGTTCTGCTCACATGGCTTCATATTGTGAAGGAGAAACATATTATTGTGCTATGACTTAAGGAGATTAGTCTGATGGGTTTGCAGATAGTATCTATAGTTATATACTGCAAAATAGATTTGCCTTCATCTTACAGGGGATCTTTCTTGTTGGCTGCGCTCATCATGTCTGATAAATATCCGTTTTTTCTGTTAAAGTTCCCTGATTGATTATGTTGTTCATTCTGTAGGAACTTGGTGTTAACTGCATAGAATTGATGCCGTGTCATGAGTTGAGCTCGAGTATTTCAAGTATAATGCTATGACGGGTGATTACAAGTACATCTTACTTCCCTGATTTTACTTCTAATAATCTTCTCCACAGCACCTTTGGTGCAAAGTACTAGCTCTAATGATTAGTGATTTTGGCTTCTTCATGCATGACATTACCCTGACCTCATTACCTCACATATGCAGGGTGAATTTCTGGGGTTATTCTACTGTCAATTTCTTTTCAGCCATGATGAGGTATTCAGCTTCTGGGATACGTAACTGTGGGCGGAGCGCTATTAATGAATTTAAGCTTCTTGTTAGAGTAGCACATAAGCGAGGACTAGAGGTGATTGCACATTGCACTCTGAAATTTCTGTTACATAGATTTTGTCAAGGTCTTCAGTAGTCTGATTTATTTAGGTGATCATGGATGTTGTTTTCAACCACACTGCTGAAGGGAATGAGAGAGATCCAGTTCTTTAGTTTAGAGGGATTGATAACGTCGTCTTCTGCATGCTTGCACCCAAGGTACTTCTGCTTAACTATTTTCTGTTAGCAAACACTTAACGAATGATGTGGGTGCTGGTAGAAAAGGTCATGAAAAAGTATTTGAGTTGCACAAATGAAGCTTGGTATCTTTCTTTATAAAAATAAACCCTTTTGGAATGGAGGATAATCAGATGTAACATAACCTGTTCTTGCATTTCCATCTTCATTTGGTGCGAGATAACCTGAATTAAAGTTGCTCTATATTCACAGGGGGAGTTTTACAAGTATTCCGGTTGTGGAAACACTTTCAAATGTAACCATCCTGTTGTACGCCAGTTCATTGTGGACTGCCTGAGGTCAGTTTGAACTTCGCTGCTTTCATCTCCGATGTCCTTGGAAGGGAGAGCTTCCTATTCTTTGTCTCCTTTGTTTAAAATGCATCATTTCATGTTGGAATAATCATGCTCGAGTTAATATGTTCTGTTTTTTCTGTTTAGCTAATCTGTTCTGGATGGATCTGATAAGACTAAGACACATAGGTGTTGATCTGCATCCCTCACTTGGGTGTTTGATGCTTCTCTCTTTTCCTCTTAGGTACTGGGTAACAGAGATGCACATAGATGGATTCCGGTTTGATCTTGCCTCTATTTTAACTAGAGCATGCAGGTAGGTATACTGCCTGTTTTACTTGATCAACGTCTTGAACTATATACAACATTTACACTTACTTTTAACTCTCTGTCTCCTTTTAGTCTCTGAGACTCCGTCAATGTTTATGGCAACGGGATTAATGATGACTACATAACGACTGGCACACCACTAAGCTGCCCTCCACTGCTTGACATGATCAGCAATGATCCAATACTTTCTGGAGTTAACTCCCATGATTTAATCACTTGCAATAGACTTGCCATGGTTCAGTTGAAAAATATAAGTATCTAAGTATCGGTGCTTCATAGATAGTATCTGTAAAATTGTAGTCGCATGGCATTCTTTATCTTGCCTTCTCTCCTGCCGAACCATGGTCCTGGACTTATCTTGGTTTTACAGTTTTCCCTGCACTATTTTGGATTTTTTCGCTCTTTATGGTATCAAAATTACCTCAAATCTTTTTCGTGTTGTAATGTTAGCTTATCGCTGAGGCATGGGATTGTGGAGGCCTTTATCAAGTTGGCATGTTTCCTCACTGGGGCATTTGGTCTGAATGGAATGGAAAGGTTAGTGCTCTTATGAATATGATTGTCTGTGAGGTATCCTGTAGGAGCCTTTTGATCCATCCTTTTTCGCGCTTCTGAATCTCTCAGTCCTACGCTACGGGGTGCTGAAAACTAATCTTTTTTCATAGAAATGGTGGATTCAGACTTGGTTTATGAATCTAGGATTTTTTTTATTTTTGTAATGGAATATATTGGGTGAGAGATACATACGTCATTACCCAGTAGAGAAACAGGAGCAAAATTAAAAGGACATCCAATGCGTTTGAAAAGGAAAGACACATCATCCTCTTGCAAAATTTTCAGGGAAAATCTTACCCATTTTTAGGCCTTTTTTTTTCTACTCTGATTTTACGTCTTGTGATTCACATAGTCCTTTGTGTAGAATACTTGCTTTTTACGTATGTTTTCTTGCAAACCATCTCTCTACATTGCTCCTATTACATGAAATGCAAGTGACTAGAGAACCCAGCGGCCAGGTAAAACTGAAGCTTCAAACAATGTATTTGCAGGGAGGGGGAGGAAACCGTGGAATATCATCAACTTTGTCTGCGCACATGATGGGTTTACCCTGGCAGATTTGGTTACATACAACAAGAAGCATAATTTGCCGAATGGGGAAGATAACAACGATGGTGAAAATCATCACAATAACTGGGACTGTGGACAGGTTACCATTACTTGTCATCTCCGGGGAAATATGTGTTTTTCCGGTTTCTTCATTCCTTGTGCTATCCTGGTAGACCTTTTTTCTCATTATTTGTCTTCGCATTTTTATCCGCATTTTTCCTGGTAGAGGAGGGGAGAATTCGCCAGTCAAACAACGACAATGCTGAGAAAAAATAATTCAGATAAACCCAGCAAATCCCAGAATCTTAAGGGGAACAAATTTATCCGATCGTATTCGGTATTATTTTTCTCGTTTCTCATTCATACAATTCCAATGATGAATAAATCATAATAGTAAAAATCGACATATAAATAAATTATAATCTCTTTGTGTTATGAAAAATATAACGTTTTTATTTTATACATATGTCGATATAAAGTTTGATATTCATATAATGATAATCAAAATC
>LIEC01010912.1:0-42235 GCA_001925005.1 Drosera capensis | reverse complement strand
GAAAATAATGCATCATTCTGAGTAAATATTATTGTTACAAGGGCCGTCATCTACGCCACGAGCCCCAAATACACAATCTTCCTCATTCCACACATGACAAAGAGTCGGGTGTTACACTCGGACCACGACACCTAATGAAAACAAACGCGCAATGTTGAAGATACAATTCCAATCGGGCCCCCAAAGATGCACAAGTAACCAAATTCCTTCACACTTCCGTTCTCACAATCCTATAAAAACACTTCTCACATTTCTCAAACAGCACAGCACCAACAAAGCTCATATCCAGCAAAGTATTATTAGATCAAAGATAAAGACCAAACACATATATCTCGACATATTAAAGCCCGCCAAAAAAAAATGGAGATCATGAGGTCCATAAGACGATCGAGGGCAGCGGTTCACCCACAACCCAAGTTCAAGAACAACAGCGTTATGGATGATATTATGCCTTGCACGTCGCTTACGGTGTGGAGAAAGTCGCTGGTTTGTTGGTGTGATGGATTCACGGTTATTGGCTCGGAAGGGGAGTTGGTGTATCGGGTCGATAACTATAGGGGCCATTCCGGTGAGATTGTGCTCATGGATAACTATGGAAGATCAGTCCACACCATTCGTCGTCACAAGGTGATTTTAGCTTCTGTATGATACGTTCTTCTATCGCGCGCTACATCAATAAGGAATTGAAAACATGTTGATTTTAGTCGTTAAATATACTTACATATTTGTTCTTTTGTTTTGATTGTGCAGAAGCTCATTCAGCTCGTAGATTATTGGTTAGTATACGACAGAGAAGCATCAAACGGGCCTATGTTCTCTGTGAAGAAACAAGGGAACATGCTGAACTCCAATTCCAATGTTCTTGCTCATTTATTCCTCGGAGCCTCAACGGAAAAGAGGCCGGCTTATTCGGTCGAAGGTTCATACGCTCAGAGATCATGTAAGGTGCTAGACCAATCGAGGAATGTCGTGGTAGAGATCAAGAGCAAGGAAGCTGCCAACATAGGTGCCTCTTTTGGCTCCGAGGTGTTTCAGTTAGTGGTACGGCCTGGATTCGATACTGGTCTAGCCATGACCGTGGTTTTGTTGTTGGATCAGATGTTTTCATGACATTTCACTTTTTCCGATTTGATGCTTTTCGCCTTTTGTTGATTTTCTTCTCGTTAGTGTAGGGATAGGAGGCTTGTTCTGTGGCTTTTGTTTAAAATATCAGGTTTATTTTTCCTACATTTCATGGGGGAAAATAAGAAACGGAAATGCAGAAGGAATATATGTAAGGCTTAGATCGTAGATCCTATCTGCTCTCTTGCCTCTCCTTCGAATGTGATCCGAGATCGTTTTGGGTTACAGACAAGTATACACTTCACGTTTGGAGGAAGTCTCTCTTGGAGATTGTTGTATACGACCTTTAAAATAAACCTATTAGAACCTACTTTGAGTTAATAAAAGAAACCAACTAAATGGAGAACAGTGTCTCGATCACCAGAGACGAGCCCATTTTTAATAGATGCAAATATAGGCATGAAATCTCGGTGTTGCATATCGAGCTGCAATTGTTCAGTTCTTAGCCAGCAATATGTTCTTTTAGCAGTTATTGCATGTTCAGGTCTCTATCTTGCTCCCCTCAATGCATAATATCAACTATACGGCCACCAGCCTTGTGTTGTCTCCGCAAAACTTACTAAACACATTTATTGGTCCATGAAATGAAAACCAAACTGCAAATCATATGCTTGACCTAAATGCCATATCTTCATGTCCGGAAACCTCTTGCAACTGAATTCTGAAAGAGAAATCGACTGATACCTTTCCGGAGCCTCTAGAAAACGGCAAACCGCAATGGCAGTAAGAGCGGTACTCATACAATAGATCCATCATATCTTCAAAGCTGTATTTGCATTATAAGAAGTGCAGACAAATAACTAAAGCTTCGGACGTGGAATGGGTGAGATAAATCCGTCATGGCTTCGTGTTCAAGAATGAGACATATTGGAAATGTGCGTCCACTTAACTCTACGCCAGATGAAATGAAATTATGCCTTGTTTTAAACATGGGAACCAACACCTGTCATCTTACAGAACTTCCTCTGCAGTCAATCAGCACAACCCTGCAAATGATTGTAGTTTCAAGTCTTTTACATAACCCGAATATTAAGAGTTTAGTGGGTTCAAAGACAGAAGGGAAAGGGGTGGGGATAAGGAGGAAATGGAATTTCTATTGCGATATCGAATGAGGAATGATCTGTACAAGGCAAGGAGTACACTTCACCAGCTCCGTCTGTACTCATCTAACTTGACATACTGTTACAACATTTAATCTTAGAACTCTCCGTGAAGAGCAAACGACTTCCCTACTCTTTTTACCATAATATATACATGAGCACCAGTTATTTTACCTTCTCCTACATAACATCAACAATTCCACAATGAATCTCACTGAACGAAGCAACCCTGAGTTTGCTCAAGCCTTTTTGGCAAACCAAGCTAGCTCCTCGTCCGGGCCCAATCCATGGGGACAACCTTCCTCGGCTTCTGTTGGCCGTTATTACTCTTGTCCGGAACCCTTGGAGGTGGTGGAATCATAATCAACTGCCTTGCAGTGGTTCCATTGCTGTATCTCGCTCCAGGGACGTTATCTCTCTGGGAAAATCTACTAGGGGATGATCTGCTCGACATAGGAGGTGGCCAATAATGGTTTCGCATCCTAGAGGGATTCATTTGACTGAAGTCTCCATTCTTCTCAGTCATCGGCAGCTTAGGCTTCTTGAAAGGGTTAGAAGGGCCGATAAGCCGAGACAGGTCATTATATGTAGTCTCTGACCTGGACACTGAACGCTCCACAGATTCGTTTGTTGAGCTCATCTTGCACGCTTTCATGGCCTTCGGAGATGAATTATTCAGCCATTTGGTCATACCATTTGGATCTTGACATGATGATTGGCGTGCAACATCAAACAATGTCTGTGCTGCAATAAGTAGTCTCGGAGATTGCGGATCTGTTAAAGAAAATAAACCCAAATTCACGTTCAGGATCTTGATTCATGAATTCTCAATACAGAATCTAAAGATTGTATCCCCAAACATGCCGCTTCTAACAAATAGATACGAAGAGTGAAGATCATTTTTATGCCAACGGGGATTGTCACACAGGTTAGAGATGCAAGATGAAAAGGAACTCTTCCCAATCAATCAATTTTAAAGCAACAATTGGGTGTGCGATTGATTATGAATTAGGGACCAGATCATGCAGTACCATTTACTTTGCAGTCCATCCTGCTGATCGGTTCTGCACAAAACATAAACACCGATCAGAGAGAAAAACTTCGGACAGAAATGCAGAAGGGTGAATCAATCAAACATCCCTAATCTAGTATTGAGGTGTCTTTGGATAAGAAGCAATACTTCTCATGAAAATATCTTACCAGGACAAGAAGAGGAAGCCGTCTTACATACTCCAGAAGATGATGCCTGGTCATCTCCAGGAATGCTGGGAAATGATGAGGTGATTCCGATTTGTGGAAAACTATACTTCACTTGTCCTGCTGGAACCAGACTCGAATCGTAAGCAAGCGATTCCAACTCCACAGAACAGTTGGTCCCACCTCCAAAGAAACTGGAAGTGTTGGCTATTCTTACCCATCTACCTTGGCAAACACTTCTACAAGATAATTTTGAAGCATCATAGTTTGATTTGCAATGCCCGTTATAGCAATGAGACCAAGGAAGTGGTGGCAAGCTAAGTCGATGAGGTGTGGTTTTGGCAGAACGTGGATCAGAAATCTTTGAAGGTGCTGCCAGTTTGGTTGCATCATGAAGCAAAGCCTCCAGATCCTTGGGTGAAGGGAGAATCAATTGCTCCAATACATCTCCAGGTTGCAGCATAGTATCAGCGGGATCATCGATAACTTCAGCATTGATACAAGATTTCTGAACCTGTGGAAATGGTCAGAGTTCAGACACCATGCAAGTGTACTGTGTTAAACCATTCATGCCATACAACATGAGCGACCCATATCTTTCAGAAGGCTTCAACATTACACATAGGAATCCTAGAGGAGAATGGGAAAATTATGCACTAAAAGCAAGACAAATATGGCTGTAAATATAAACGAGAACAATTAAGAGGAATGAATCTGTCAAGTCAGTTACTAAAACAGCCGAGTCCAGCCAGCTAGCACAGTAATGGATGATTCACCGACTACTCGGACGAGCCTACCAGTTTGGCAAACATAACACAAAACACCCACACAATCCCAATTCTAAGTCAAAATCAATAATATATCAACCAGATTTCACATCCCAAGTGATGTGACTAGTGCCAATCGAGAAACCTAAGCCAGTGATTTGTACTAATATCCTCTCATTTCACAGTATTCTAACGACATTTTCCAGTGTGATCTTGAAGTGATTAGGGGCAGTAATAGCAGGTTCATGTCACCACTCGATGGGTGACAAATGCATTTGTTTCCCAGACACATACTCTCTCGGTACTTACAATGTCACTGGAAGATAAATCCAAATCTTGGTGATGTTCTGCTTCGGGTTCGGTACTATTTGCCACAGTCGGGCCGAAGGTTGATGATAAACCTGAAGCTTTCTTATTAATACCAAAACTTACGTCATCAGGTTGTTGTCTATGACCAGACCCTCTAACTCGAAGAACGGAGAAAGCTTTTCTAACCGAGTCCATAATATTATCACTTGTGCCAGCAGTTCTCTTTCCCTTGTCTTCGCCATAATTAGGGCAGTTATAGCTTCCATCTAGCAGTTCGTTTAGAGAAATGTCATCAAGAAGATGGGTGATATCATGTGTCTCAGGCTTCAAACCATATAATCCTGCATTTTTAAGACAAAAACATTATAATTCTCAATTCGGAAAAAAAGAATGCTACAATGTTGAGTTATAGACCCATTTAAATAATCTGAAGCAGTAAAATATAAGAAATTGTTTTCCATGTAGTATTGTTCCATTTTAAAAAGAATGTGAGACAAAGCATAATCTTAGTAGCAGAACGCTTGCCATGAACAAATATTTCTGGCTTCAGATATATACGTCAACATAATCAGCAAATGCACCAGTAAAAAGTATCGCTTCGGATTTAAGCAACAAGATAGAGCTTGCTCTAATATTCTTACGTTTGTGATGCCATTCAGACAGAAGCTTACGAAGCATCATCAAGCCTCACATGCATTCACATATCAACTAGAAACTCGTAAGCATGGAGGGTGCTGCTTTCTGCATTCAGCAGCTTGTACCTCTGGAACCTCAACACAAAGGAAACAATTATCATTTTCACCATTCTTTTTGTTGACTGCCAGGAATCCAACTTCCATTGTATTTTCTCTTTCATGCAGACTCCCGAGGATCAAATTAAGATTTGAATTTCCTGATAATTATCAGCATCAAAGCCTTAACCATTGTTTTATGATTTCTCCATTACCAAATATCACTTTCTGCAATACACTTTTTGCTAAAAAAATAGTAAAAATGATAAAATTCATAGTTATCCATGAGGCCCAACAAATAATCATTATAACTATAAAATACAAATGTTGGAGGTTTTTTATTTGTTGGTACACTACGTGTTTACTTCCTATTGGTTTATACATGTCATGTTCCTATTGGTTTGTACATGTCAATGTCATGTTCCTTAATATTGATCACTAAAAAACCTCACCATTACTAAACATATCAAGAGTTGACCCAATCAAATTGAGTCAAAGCATCATTTAAGTCCCGAACACAATCACATTGAACCAGATACAATAATAATCATATAATTTTAATCTAGGGATTTTTTTGTTGATAATTGAATCCTTTTCATATGTCAATGTCATATTGGATTATTCGATAATGAATTAATAGTACTTAAGAAAGGATTTCATTGACTTCACGGTTGATTCTAAAATAACAATACTAAGATAACATGTATTTATCAATTAGTATGCCAATTCTAAAATTTATTTATTTATTGTCGTCATTAATTCGTAAACTTGACAAGTCTTAATCACTACTAAGAATTTAATACAAGTATGAACTAGGGTTTTCTAACGACAAAACCTAGATGTCTTTTTGGCTTGAAAAAACGAATGTCATAAGAGCCCTATTCTCTACACAGGGGATGACATTATCTAGAATTAGGGATAGCAAGACGAATACACCAAAAACTAAATTCGTCCTAGATATGGGCTAGTTTTTTTTTTTTTTTCCCTCATCATAATTGAGAATTGGTATTTTGAAGTAAACCAATCTACTCTGAAGATCTAAATTCCAAAAACAAAAATGCTAACATTGGCTTCGCGGTATAAAATTCCAAAAACAAAAATGCTAACATTGGCTTCGCGGTATAAAGATAGTTAAAACTTAAAATTGATGTAAGAGAAGTCCAAAATGTGACAATGACTGCCACATGTCAAGCCCACTGTCGTGAAACAAGTTCTATCAAAAATCCAAACTGATGATAGAACACCCACTAATAGATATCTTAACACTCCTCACATAAAAACTCATTGGGGCATGAAGCGTGAACAACAAATGCATTGGTCCAAAACACCAAGTATCAAACAGGATTTACATAATAAAACAGATAGGTAACGATAAATGAGGAAGACAGGGATCGAACTCATGACGCACATATGTTTATGGGATTTCTACCACCAATTTAAACATTTAATAAAGTTGATTTCTCGATATGGTATCAAAACAAGTCATGACATGAGGTCATGAATTTAATCCCTAGCTCTCTCATTTATTTGCCACTAGCTATGTGATTTATTATATGAACTTGTTTGACGCATGTCCCAATAAGATTTCGTGCGAGGGGGAGTGTTGGATACATATATTTGTGGGTATTCTACTATCAGTTTGGATTTTTAGTAAGTTGAATTTTAAACAAGATAAGATAAGATATTGGTACCATTGTGTATCTTTTATAATAAGTTCAAATTTGTTTTAGATTCTGTTCCACAACATGATATCATAACAGGCATAACATAAGATCACAACTTCAATCTTGTGATCCCCTTCTAGTTGTCCTCTTTACTTGTGGTGTTTTGGTGGTTAGATCCATTGTCCAATCTCTAGACCCATGAGACCCCTAACTTATTTAGGGGAAATTTAAAATAATAATGTTGCTATGGACTCCTATCATCAGTTTGAGATTATGGTAGAACTATTCCACAACAAAATCAAATGTCATGTGTCTAAAGTTCTTAGTATTATAAGGTTAGTCTGCAAGACATTCCAAGTGTTGACCTAGTAGTAAAGCAATAAAGTAATATAGAATATGTGGATGCTAGACACCCTAGCCAAACGAATCCAATAATTATTCAGTGTCGCTAACAAACAGATAATCACAGATTCAATGAACAAAGAAGAAAAGAATCGATAAAAGTGATCTCAATCTATCCCTTTGGAATATCCTACAAAACAAAATCACTGACAAAATAATCATAAAAACAAAAGTTGGAGAAAAAAAAACAGCAAAAAGATGTCATACCAAAAGAGTTACTCCCTCCTGTAGCTAGGTTGAAGCTTGTTACACCAGGATCACATTTACCCTTGACAAGAGCTCCTTTAGAGTTCCTTCTCTCACTTCGTTTGCTGTTTAAGTTGCTTTTCGTTCTCATCATCTGAGTTTTTTCTAAAACACAACACGTGATGGGAAGAAGTTAAGGTAAAAAAAAACTTAAAAGAAAATAGATTATATTGGGATGTATAACATAAGCACAAAAACAAAGCATCAGAAGTAGCCAACTCACAACACTCAATAAGGTCCAATTCAAGGCACTGATGAAGCAAGCATGAACTTGATAACACAAAAGAAGCTTCATTAATAGAACATCCTTATCAGCATGTTAGTCACTAAGTTATGTACCAATGCAGTGTCTTCCTATGGTGTACCCAACACTTCACCTACTGTGGTGAGTCCTTTGGCTAAGATCATCATATAGCATACTCAATGCAGTGTCCTCCTTTCGTCATTGCTTTCTAACTCGCTAGAAAAATGTTTCATACGAAAGTTTCCCAAGTGAACACAGTCTCGGTATCTGTAACATACAACCAAATGAACGATAGATACCTACTCCTGTAACATTTGTTTTATGAGATTAAAAAAGGAAAAGAACGATAAACTAAAGACGACGCCAACAGAATGATGTATTATTTAGTGTAAAGCATCAGCACCATTGCCAAAACTCAAGGATTTCCAAATGAATGATAAATACCTACTTATAAAGAAGGGAGGTCAGGCTGACACAAAAGAAATATAGAGATAATTATCAAGATGATAATAAAGAGAAGACGATGTCTCCATAAATTAAAGAAAAATAAGGCTTCAAGCACTAATTCCATAAACAAGGATAAAACAGTATGCATGCCATTGATTCAAAAATTGAAATCGACGAGTTGATTGAAGTGAATCTTTAACACAGCACCCTATGTTGAGGAACACTCTGGAACCTCGAACTATATCAAATCTCAGTTTATAAAGAATATCCACCTGTGTTTGAGCAATTTGTAAGAACCAGTCCCTGTTTATCAGATGAAGGATTCATATCACTAGCATCAGCTTGTGACATTGGATTCTCCACCAGTAACATTTTGAGTCTTTTTAAACTGCAATTACCATTTCTTGATGAATTTACAGTCTTCTCTTCTTGCAACTGTTTCTCTTCAGATCCCGCTATCAAGAAGACTGGATTACTCAAACGGCCATGATTTAGCTCGTGAGTCATATCATCCTTTGGTTGTCTAGGCAGATAATTACTACTTCTACATGATTCTGTGTCTGTCTTCTTTATACAAGAAGATGGTTCTGAAAAAATTTCATGACCTGAAAACATGCAGGAGAAAATGGCATAACAATAAAAGAACCCGAGCTTAACAACTTGGAACAAATATGATAGTCATAAATCCAACGGTAAAGTGATTTCATTCATCATTCATCACCAAAATTACATGAGGATCCAGCATATCAAACATTCCTGATCAGACTGGACACAGGAGCCTATCATTTTCATCAAAGTTCTGTAATTAATTTTCAAAGGATAAAAAAAACTTATTCCATGATAGAAGAAAAACAACAAAGTTGTCGACCTGACTAGGATACCATGTATTCTATACAGAAAAAAGCAATCATTATCAAAGAAATAGAAGTCAGAACCTATGAAAACAATTAGTTACATGATTTGCTTGAAAACCAAAGAGCTAAGCACAGGTTGCATAGTGACAACTTTGTCTTTAGAATTGTACAAATAATTGCTATATTGTAGAATGCTTATCTTTAGAATTGAAGGTTTAATATATTCAAGGAAACTTTGTCTTCATCCGAAACTCGAATTTCATACCAATACTATGCATTCAAGGGGAATACCCTGGTCCCTGAAAATTATTCCCACTGATCGGAGTTGATGACTGATGTATAAAGTGGAAACTTAACATAACATGGGATTACGAAGGTCAGCCAATATAACTTTTTTTTAAGAACAATGGTGATTCTAGTGAGTGTGCAGGGGGGCAATTGTTAGCGAATGATGGGTAGAATTTTTTTTTCCCACAATTATTCCAATTTCCAAGTATAAGTCTCCTTAAATATTGTGATACAATTAACAGAAATAAAATTTTCGCGATTCTTTGTACCTTAGGAAATTCAAACAGAAAACCTAACTGTAAAATCGCAAGCTAAACTCGTTTTGTGGAACTCTTGAGCAATCATGTACCAGTGCAAACACAAAACCATTCAACTAAATACCAATTCGCCATGAAATCACAGTGTCACAAGCTGTGATAGCTTTGATTAGCTTAGAATACTCCCCCCCCCCCCCCCCCCCCCCCCCCCAACCCTTTCTGCTCCTTCACAACCCTATCAGCACAAATCCAGATAGTCTAACCTACTCAAGCCAGTACGCAACACCAGGCAATACAACTCCACAGAAACTGTAAACAATACAAAAACGAAAACGAAATCTGTAACACATAGTACCTTAGATAGCAGACCTGACAACTAAAAATAGGAAAACTTTTTCAAGAATCATGCACGGTGATACCATGAACACTAATTCCACCATAAATTCAGCTCAAACCAAGAAAATGTAACAAAAATATCACCCAAATCCCCCACATGCACAAAAAAACCCCAAATCAACAAAATCCAAATTACTCCACCCCAACCCAAAACCAGGTCAAACAGATGCGAAATCTCACCTCTATGACCGAACACCAAGCCGCATTTCTCGATTTTAGACCCGAGAACTGCCTCGATCCCCTCCAATTCACAACCCACACTAACCCTAGCTCCCCCAAACCCCTCAGATCCCATCAATCTCTCCATCCCTCCACCAACACCAACGCCCCCCACCGCCCCTCTCCTAACATCAACCCCTTCCATCACCACCAACACATACCATCACAGTCGATTTTCACCATCAACCACTGAATCCCCAAAATTTGGGGAAACATGCTCAGATCGAAGAACAATAGATAATCAATAAACAGAATCGAAAATCAAATCGCCAACCCTCGACTTCGAATCGATAGCGACTGAAGTCGAGAGCCGAGGATCGATAGAGAGAGAGGAGAAGGGAGTGTAGTTGTTGGTGTTGCGGCCAGTGAGAGAAAGCTAGGGCACGAAAAAGGGGGCAGAGAAAAGGAGATATTTATAGTTTTCGGGAAAACGGAAATGAGATCGTGTTTTCGCCGGTGGGATATTCCGGAGAAGGGGGAGTGGCATGGTGGTGATTTAGGTGTTTTGGGAGGCGTAGTGTCGGGAGGACAGTGTTAGGAATGTGATGGAAGGGGGAATGGGAGAGTGACGTGTGTTCGTTGATGGACTTTGTTGGTTAGGAGAGTGGATAGCGTAGACGGATGGAGTTACGGTTTTGTCCTTCGGTTTTTTGGCAGGTCGCGTGCAGGGTAAGCTGCCGATTAATCTTTTACTCCCTTTCTTATAATAAATAAATAAATCATTTATTTTTTCAATCCCATAATAAATATAATATATATATATATTTCATTTTATATATCTTTCAATATTTTGATCCGAAATGATTTTCTATGTGTGAGTTGAATTCAGTTTATTTTGATTAGTATATTATGATTTATTATGATTATCGTGGGTTTGATGTGAAAAAAAAATAAAAGAGAATAAGAAAGAATACAGTGAAGTATAATGAGATATTATAATTATTTTAATATAAAATTATTTTTAAATAAAAAAATAAAATAAATATTACAAGATTTGTCGAACAGTTAAAAATAATAAATATTATAATAATTATGAGACGAAAGAAGTACAATATTAGAAAGTTTTTATCTAAGAATATAAAATAAATCAAACTCAACTACAATACAGTTATAATAAACACATACATATATACATAAATATTTTTTTCAGTTATCAGCAATAAATATTTTTTTCTCGTCAAATTTCATAAAAATTCAACATATACATAAAATCGTGTGTCACTCAATTTGTTTCATTTATTATGAAACGGGAGGAGTAGTAATTTTAATCTTTTGAAGACTTGATACTCCCATTGTCCTATTTGGACCGTTCACAACACTTATTCTATCCATATATCTATAATACAGTGCTATAACTTCAATCACTTTTTATAGGGATTTAATTTTTTTACTCAATCACACGACAGATTTTATATATTGATTTCTACTATAAATTCATTTATTGATATTTCATAATATTTGGAAATATTATAAATTATTAACGCCTTTGAGAATATTTTACAATATAATAATAATTTTTAAATTTTTAAAATATTATTATTTATTTGGGCTTTTGTCATATAAGTCTCTCAAATCCTCGTTAATTTCAAATAAATCCTTTAAATCTTCATAACTTCTAATAAGTCCTTCAAATTGTTATTTCTCGGACAACATAATCCATTTATTATATTAAAAACTTCTTAATTCCAATGAAATCCCTCTAATATTTATTTTGAGACAAAATAATCCTCGTTGTTAAACAAAATATTTTGTTTTTTTTTTCAAATCACTATTTATTTTATAGAAAAATATGAATGAATTAAATACGAATAAAGAATATTCTTGAAATATCACAATTATATTATATGAATTAAAGAAGATTTGGATTGTATGAATTATTTTGTCCCATAAATAAGGATTCGAGGGACTAATTTGAAATTATGAAAATTTGAGAGACTTATATGACAAAAATCTTATTTATTTTATTTTACCTAAAATAATATAATTTTCTAAATATTTGCACTTTTTTCTAACAAAAATAATAATTTTATAGGATTTTAATGGTATAAATTTTATAAGGAATTGAACTTTAATTCATCAAATAAAAAAAATATAGGATATAGAGAGTCACAGATAAGGATAAAGATAAAAAATCTACTGTATAATCTATTTTTAAGAGATTTATTATATATATGGATAGGGAGTCATATAAGGAAACTGTTACAAGTGTTCTTAAATTAGGGATAATTTCTAGGAAGTACCATGAAAGATTTTAGAAGTAATTATTTTAAAGTATTTAAGAAAGTTTCAACTTATACTTTATTACCTAATTTGTTTTATGCCACATTTATATACCTAATCAAACTTTGATTTTCATTTATATATCTTGTAACTCTTAAACACATCAAAGATTATAGATGTTTAGTGACGATGATTTTTCTCTATTTGGATTTTTCACGTTAAGTCGTTTCTTCTTTGATTTCTCGTTCTTATGTTCGAGTTTTAATTTATGTTCTTAGGATGTACTCCCTCCGATCCAAAATATAGAAAACAATTTGATACGACACACAGATTGATGTGTGTGTTAAATTTGTGTGAAATTTGATAAAGAAAAGAATTTTTTTTATTTTTTGATAGTATGGTTTAAAGTGCAGTATATAAGTGGAGATAATGAGTATACTATAACGATGATGATTGTTTTGATATTTTTTTAGGTGAAAATATTACTAAATATGATATATTGTATATATTATGTAACAGTTTAAAAAGACAAATGTTACTTATATTATAGAACGGAGGGAGTATAACCCTAAACATAAGCTCCGTGTTCAAAATCCAATGGATATGGCTGAGTGGCAGCAATCCTGCAAAGAATAACGTTCGCCTGGCGGCATTAAACAAACACAGGATAATGTTACGCTCAGCCACTACACAAAGCCCAGTCGAGGCTTATAAGATAGCAGCCGCTATATTTCAACTCCACTAGGAAATTGCAGTCCACAAAGCTCGCGCTCCATTCAATTTAATCATGGATACCCTCATTATATGAAAGATTTCTAAATACATCATGGTCTTTGATCTTCACAGGACCAGTATAATCAGCAACCATGCATTACCTTCTGCTTCAAGAAACTCGAAGAGCATCTTTCTCTGATGAGAAGTGCGATAAAATTGAAGCAGAATTCTGATCTAACAAAAATTTAAGCTTCGTCAGCTTCAGTGTTTGACCAGGCACCTGCCACAAGCAAACAGTCAGTATATTGAAAAATAGTGTAGACGGACACAAGGATAGCCTCTTCATGTTGAAGACCTATACCTGGCGAAGAAGTTGACGACAAAGCTTTTTCAATTATTCTTTCGGCTCGTTTGAGTCCATACAATCACGATCTTCTGTTGCAGGAGGAGCAACATCAGAAGCATCATCATCTTCAGCGTCGGAAAATGTTGTCTTCTTTCCCTCGAATCGGCAACCAGCGACTTTTCTTGGCCTGGCTTTAATGCCCAGCCCTTGTTTTCCAGATGTGGCTTTATCCTGCAGTAATCACAAGAATGATGAACATTATATGATGATACTTCTAGTTTGAACGTTGAACCCAGATAACAATTGAGCAGGTAAACAAGCAGCACATTACTGGTAAAAGAAATTTCATCAGCAAGACTGATTGACAGGCAGCTAAAAACTTAACATGAAATCCTACCTCATTAATTGGATGCATAACATTTAGCAATAAGAAAGAAAACCAAAATTATAGCATAGGCTCACAATGCAAGAATATCCTGCGAGTCACCCACCCCAAACAACCAGCTACGAAAAGTACATAACACTGATGCCAAAAGCACAAATAATTAACTACTATGTAAAATAGTAATCAGTGATTGGTGCCTGCAAATTTCCACCCCATGTTCATCTCCACAAATCCATCTGTACTTCAAGCGCACTACATTGCTCAATAAAAGCTAAAGCTTTGACTACAATGCAGAAGGCTAGGTTGAACATAGTGGGTCTTACCTGGACAAGCTTGTACAAATTCTTGATCTTCTTCAGCAAAGCACGTCTTCTTCTTACCATCTTGTGAGTTATCCCCAACAACTTTTCCTCTTTTTTGACTTAATCCCAAGAAATCCACCCGAG
The DNA here is from genome assembly GCA_001925005.1 of Drosera capensis. Taxonomy (NCBI): domain Eukaryota; kingdom Viridiplantae; phylum Streptophyta; class Magnoliopsida; order Caryophyllales; family Droseraceae; genus Drosera; species Drosera capensis. Next base: position 27,881 of record LIEC01010912.1, on the reverse strand, counting down.
ACAAATCCATACTTTTGTCCCCACCAATCTTGTGGAACAACAAACATTTCTGTCTCTGCAAATGTTATATGCCAAATCTGAATTTATTACTTGCATAGAACAAAGGACCCATTGACTTTATTTTGTAAGTGATTAAATTGTTTTGAATCTTATTTATTTTATTTTGATAATATGAATGATTTAATATTCGATTTTAGATATTATATATTGAGACTAATTGATGTTGTAATGTTAAAAAATTATTAAGATATTTCATTATTTATAATAAATAATTATCTTTATTTGTGTATTTTAATATTAACCGTATGATTAACTATAGAAATAAACGATGATGATTAAATCATTCATATTACACATCTAATGTTTCCTATATATACTAAACTAAAGACAACAATTTTTACATTTCAAATTAAATATTATTTTAAGCCTAATTTTATAGATATTATGCATTTTCATAGCAAAAAGCACCGAATGCAAATAATATGTCGAACAATTGCAAAATCAAAACAATGAAACTCCACTGATAATTAAAACACTTCGGTCGAATTTATCACATTTCGTCTACATCGTTTTCCTAACAAGCACACAAGTTTGGTAGGAGTACAATCACCCCAAACGACCCATACCCAACATTGCAGAAAAGAGAAACCGCAACAACTGATTCCAGCGCCGCATCATTCCCTTTCCTCCATTGATGGGTTCGATCTTGGGCGACTGGCCATCGTACAACCCTCACAACTTCAGCCAGCTTCGCCCATCTGATCCTTCCAATCCCTCTGTAAGCCCTCTCCTCTCTTGCTTATCATCTTTGTTTCTTCGGTTCATTTGATTTCTGATTGTGGGACATTGTTGGTGGGTTTGTGTGGTGAAGTCTGGTTGTGGTTTTGAAATTGGTTTATTAAAGGGGTGGTTTTGGATTTTCCCATTTGAGATTTGGGTTTTGATTGGGGTTTGTGTCTGGATTTATCTGGGGTTGGGATTTGATTTCATAATTCTGTGATTCTTATGCAGTTATAGATGGAATTAGGGATATCGTACTTGAGTGTTGCGGGAACTTGTGTTATCTAGTCACACTAATTTAATGCAATGTCAAGAAACAAACTCCACATAATTCCCTAGTATCCTTGTTGATGTTCTATTACTTATAATTCTTCATAATTTTGGACGGGTAGGATTTCTGGTAGTTGTGTTTCGGGTATTCATGAGTAGGATTTAAACAGCATAGCTCCTAATGTTTGCAATGTGGGGATTGGGGGGATTGTACAAACCTGTATCTGTGAGTAAATGTATGTGCCATATAAAATCTGTGAGGATACCACCCAGAGGTTACTCATTGGGTCTTGTTAAAATGTTCTATGGTTGTCTAATGGTGTCTAATTGTGAAGGTTTGGTCAAGTTTTCTTAGGTTGTTCATATTCCCGTCATTTTGACACTCGCAGTTTTGATTTGACTGACTCCCTGCCTTTGCCCCTGATAGTGTTCCTGTCATTTTTTCACTCGCACTGTATCACAACTAATGAAAGAAAGTTATATTTTTTGTCGTAGAGGCTTGCACCTGTCACTTACCATCCTACTCATAGTCGGACTCTTCCACCACCAGACCAAGGTACTTAAAATGAGTTTTTATGCTAAGTCCTTCATTTTTATGTCCTTTTCTTCTTATTGTAATTTGATTCTCCTGTCCCATTCACATATGTTGTAGGTTTTTCTGTTACCACATTTCTACTGATCCTGGCTTTACTTGGATTTGCATTATAAATTTTTGCTTTGTAGTCTCGAATTTTGTGATTTATATTGAGCGACTAGTTCTGCCTATAACTTTTTATTTTGCTATGTGAAATGCCCAAAACGCATGTTATCTGGTTGCATGAATCTTGAATCGTGCAGCAGGATTCAAGAGAACAGGGAGCATGACTCGTGTCTCTACATGAGTTATTTGCCACCATGTTTGTTGAATAATGCTTAAAATTTTTGATACGATTGTTTGTGCAGCTAACTGCTCCAACTCTGTATAATGGTGCCACTTTCTTCCCTAGGAAACATTAGAATAACCGTATCAGATGATTTGAGAGTTCAGCACCTTAGTTTGAATGGTTTATAATAGCCGATTAAGCTGGACATTTGAAACCATTAATTGTATTGCTAAGTAATATGAGGTTGAGAACAGTTGAATGGCATTCAAGCTTATATTAAACATCTTGCTATCCTTTCATGCTTGTCCTTGTTGATTATTTCGAGGTGCCAATCTTTCCTCGGTCTAACAATTCATGTTTCTTTGGTCAACAACGATGAATAAGCAAGTCTTGTATCCCAGTATACACGTTTGGCAAGCCCCGGCCCCTGCCCCTCCCCCTCTCCCTTGGCTTGGCGTGGCTCCTTGCTGGCCTTCGGTCCAAAATAATAGTTGATTTAATGCGCCAATTCCAAAAAAGGATTTTGGATTTAAGTTCTGTTTCCAATGTATTCAACTTAACACTAATTGATCCCTTACCACCCCTGATATCACTCATAGTTAATTAATCAGCAGAATGCCCTTTTGCAGTTATACATACGGAGAGCAAAAATATCCTGGTAAGACACTTCTATAAACATGCTGAAGAGAAGGTACTTACCATTACTGTCTCAAATCAGCTCACATGATCACCATTGAAAAATGTTGATCTTGGTTTTCTATGATTTGTCATTGGTTGCAGCTGAGAGTCAAGAGAGCGGCTTCAGAAGTTCTTGGACCTGAGAATTTTAGCAAACATCCAAGAGCTTCTACATCAGGTTCTCCTATTTGAGCGTCACGCTATTTCTTGTGATCAAACTGTGTGCATATCTCATCCCACCATCGCTTTTTGATAATCCCATTAGTGACGGTGTCCTTGTTATACTCTCCAAGTTAGTTTTCCAAGATTGGCACCACTACAAACTGTACATTTATTTCGTGCATGCCAATAAATTTACTGCAGTATATTTTCTCGTCTCAAATGTCGGGCAACAAAAGTTGTGCTTAGTCGAATGCTTCTGGGTATAATGACACCTACATACTTTCAATTCCCTGATGTGATTCTTTTGTCCGGTGTGGTTCTCTCAGTTCTCTGGCTTAGCTTCGTGATTGTTCTGTACGTTGGTGATTGTTTACTCGCACCTTGACAGTAATATGATGTAGCCTATCTGTTACCACTCTGAAGCTATTTGCGAATAACTTCTGATATTGCTACATATAGGCCATGACCAAGCTGATTCCTGGCAGACTTTCTAAATTTGCCCAGCTCCTTTGGAAGAGAATAAACAAAATAGTGTTAGGTAACAAACCTCCCAAGAAGCAAAAGGGAGGAACGACGCTCATACAAACGTATTAAAATGAAATTAGAGTGGGAATTTAAAGGGATAAATATCAAAAATTCATTTAAAAAAAAGAAAAAGAAAAAATAGCATTGAATCTCTCAGAAATATTAAGTTGTGACATATGATCCTTTCAAGTTAAAAAATATGCTTTTAACCCTAAAATCACATTAAAATAAGTTAATAAAATGATCATTTATATATATTTTTTAAAAAAATTGAATTATTTTGATCAAAAACACTATTAAAAAGAATGATAAAAAGATTATTTATATATTTTTAAAATTTAGAACGTTTGGGATTTCATACGCACATTGCACTTTTCAACCAAACAAGTGAGGGATGGTTTTGAAAAAAAATATAAATCAAAATTGCACTTTACTGGAGTATTTCCTGGATGATCAGCACTCCTCATTTCATAGTCTTTTCCCCAAAATTGCACATCTTTCCTGCGCACCACTTCGTCCGATAAATGTTTCCGAGTCTCTGACGGTTCAGTTCCTCCCAGTCGGTACAGTATTTGGAACCATAGCAGCCCATCCAATTCCGAACCCCTCCCGCACCAAAATCGACGATGGCGACAGCTCTCTACCTGCCAACCACTCCACTCTCCACCACCAAAACCACCCAACCCCGCATCTCTTCCTCCCCATTTCTCAAGCCTCACCGGCTCAATTCCAGGCCTCGCCTCAAACAACCCGCTTCCATTATTTCGGCGACTTCGACACCCATCACCATCGAAACGGACCAACCCACGAAGCTCACAGCGGCTCCGTCTAAGGTTCTGCCGTTTCGAGTCGGGCACGGGTTCGATCTTCATCGGTTGGAGCCTGGGTATCCCTTGATTATCGGTGGCATAAGCATTCCTCATGATAGAGGCTGCGAAGCTCATTCTGACGGTGAGTTTCGGCGATTTTGTTTTGTTTAGTGGTTGATGATGAGATTGATTTTGCATTTCTGAGATTCGATTTTGATTAGGGCTTGGAGTTTTGCTTTGTCGTGTTGGATTACTTGTTATATGCTTACATTGAAAATGTGGAACCAACTCATATATATATGTTGTGATCGTTTCTCTCACAAATGAGAGCCATTCACACCCTCATAAACCATTGAGGTAATTCATGGGCCTCTTGCCCATATATGTCGAGGCCACCTTGTCTGTCTTTTAAGATACGTAATGGGCATTGTAGGATGACATTGGATTGTTGGTGGAGTTGGTTCCTTAACATGGTATCAGATTGGGTGTGACATGGAGGTTTCACTAATTTGGTTTGCTGGAGGATCAGTGGGTTGTTGTACAATCTTCAAGCTCACACAACAGCAGCTACCCATGTGCTCCAATCATGGACAAGGGATTACAAGCTCATAAAAGGAATTCGTGTGAGCGTGAGTGTTAAGATATGTATAAGTTATATAACGGACTTATCATAAGTTCGGACTTGTGGTAGAGTTAGGCCTTGAATACCTGCATCCCCTCACAACCGTGACTATCTTTACCCTACACATCCGGACCCACTTGCTGCTTGACTGACAAGACCATTGAAAGTTGTTTAGATCTCGTTAGAATCCAAGGACAGAACCCAACTCGAAGACAGGGCTTCAGTTGCACATTTGAGAACTAAGCTCATATCTCAATACAAATCCCAGTCGGTGATGTCAATTGAATTTTTCTGTCTTTTGTAGGGGATGTGCTACTTCATTGTGTTGTTGATGCCATTTTGGGGGCTTTAGGGCTCCCAGATATCGGGCAAATTTTCCCTGATACGGATCCGAAGTGGAAGGGTGCTGCCTCTTCTGTTTTCATCAAGGAAGCTGTGAGTGTAGCTCACTCTTTTTTGTTTACAAGTTTCGGCGAAGTACTTTTACTTTTTCTGGATTCCGTGTCTACTAATCTCTAATAGTTTTTCTGTTCAAATTAATTGATGTGTGGTGGAAAGTTTGACTTGGCATTTTTTTTTTCCCTTTCATTGTTTTTCTCATGTCTATGCTGTTGTCTTAACTTTGCCGTGTTTGATGCACTGTGTGCACTTAGTTTCTCCAAATATATGCAAATGGAATATATTTTATGATAATTAACAAATTAAATTTCTATGACTATTCTAAAACCCACAATTTCATCTGGTATTTGAAATTGCTCCTTGCTTAATATTTTGTCAGTTGACCTTCGTAAGTTTGTGTAATAGTAAGTTCATCGAGCTGTTCCAGAGTATGAAGTATTAAACAAACCATTTTATTGCCCTCAATGGAGGAGGGAAGACGGAGTGGACAGTTTAACAGTAGTTCCTAGGTTTGATACGAATATACAACCAATTAGGCTTCAAAAGTCTTTCAATTATTTTTCACAGATAGAAGTCATATGCTTTTAGCTATGCAAAAGAGGTTTCTCTGAGCGTTGGCTAATGGGAATCACAAGAATTTTGCTGTTTTATGATTTGTAGTTGGTGGTATGTTTCCGAGGGATAGTTTGATTATGTTGGTCATACCCACTAGCTTGAGCGTTGGCAAAAAAGGTCTCTGGCATGGGCAGTATGAGGTAAGATTACATACAAAACACCCTTTCTCATGCGTTGCTGGAAGCAGTAGGTTTTGGCTTTGAGTCTAGTTAGTGTTAAGCAAATCCATAGCTCATGCAGACACAGTCATTCTTAAAGGAGCTGCTTATGAGTTGGTTGATCTATGGAATGTCTTAGATTTTCCACCTCATTTCTGATTTGCTGATTCCATCTTGTTATTGTGGACCTCCAAATTGAACATGTAGATGAGTATTTCGATTTATGAAGGAAATTCAGCTTTGGTTTCTGTTAGAACAGACTTCTCTTCAGTTCCTACCGGATTTTATGTGCAAATCATTCGGGATTCATCCACTCTTTGATCTGACATCTGCTACACTATTGGTGAGACTTACTGGGGTACCAAGACGTTATCTAATGCAAAATTCGATATAAAAATCTCTTTATTTTGGATATAGACTCTATCAAGAGGGAAGACTAAAGAGGGGTGGGATTCAAAATAAATCATTGGTGGAGAAGCTGGATTGAATTATGTTATGATGGCTGGACCTTGCTAAACTCAAGGAATGGTATTGAGAGGCACGTTTATGCGCATGGCATTTTATGCAACTGCCTTCATTTGTGCGTGAATCATAAACCATGGTGCAATACCGTGTTATTGCTAGGGGTTGTGGAGACAAAGATGGTAAACCATGTTACCTCTTTCACAATGAAGTCGTAAAAATGAATCTCTCTCTACCTAAGTTTGGGTTTTTCTTGTCCTAGACGATCTCAAGTTCAGATAACATACTGTGTGCTAGGTTGTTGACACCATACGATGTTGTTGGAGCAAGGGAAGAAGTACATCATTAGAGTCTCATATTCATAAAGAACAACTGTTTCAAGCCAGTCCATTGAAGTGTATTTTTACATGACCACGACTTGAATAATAGACACTTATACACCTCTCTTATCCTTGAACCATGATAGTCGTATACATCAGATTTTTTCCTTATGCTTAAATGCTAAAGATTAAATGATGAATGTCTGCATATGTTTGCATTTCCTGCTATCTGATTGTGCTTCAGTGACAATGTGGTTGATCCTTGCAGTGTCTGATACTTGCTGGTTAACCTGAAATCTATGGTGGCAGGTCAAGCTGATGCATGAGGCAGGATACGAGCTGGGAAATCTAGACGCCACACTGATTCTTCAAAGACCGAAAGTAAGTCCATACAAGGAGACTATTAAGGCTAATTTGTCTCTTCTGCTTGGTGCTGATCCAACTGTTGTCAACCTAAAAGCAAAAACTCACGAGAAGGTCGATAGTCTTGGAGAAAATCGTAGCATCGCAGCTCATACAGTTGTACTTTTAATGAAGAAGTAAGTGGACAATTACCTTGATTATTAATACTTCGAAGAAGCATTAAAATATTATACTTCTTACAGTGACCTGTGTCATAGATAGTCCTGTTAACCAAATGCAGTATGTCTTGTGAATGGAATGCTATTCAATTTATGGTTTGAATCCAGGCTACTCCTGGAGCTTACTGATTGCCCCGAGTTCTCGACATTGAGATATGTCGTGTTTCTGACTAGTTTTTAAGTTTCAAGAGTTCTGCTCGAGGGAAATTCTTATAATATTGGTTCATAGGGTTGTCATTATAAATACTCTGTGTCCTGCTTTTTCTTTGTTCCAACTTAGTAATTTTGTAGTTCAAGCACCGACCTACACTGAGTCTCTGTTATGAGATTCATGCTGGCACTTTCCGTCGAGCATAAATCCGATGTTATGAAGCAACATCTGGATTGGAACCCGAATTTAGTCGACATACGTAAGCCATGGATATGGTCCTGTATTTCAAGCAAGCATGCCTGTAGTAGCCCAACTACGATACAGTGATGCTTTGGCCCAAAAAAGATTTAAACTTTGGCTAGCAAGATTGGATAGCTATCAAATGCTAAAATGCTATCAAATGATGACTTTGATGGTATCCTTGCGACACAAACTGGAGACAGGTATGCCAGCGTGCTTGAAGTCTTTCCCAGATTTTTGCTGGCCTATGTTATATCCAACCAGACAATTTTGTTGAAATTAGATAATCCCACATTCGGTATAAATTAAAATACTCAAAATTTTACATCCGTCGAGGTAACGAAATAATTCAAATTGTTTTGCACAAATATGTCATGTAATATTAATGAAAATTCAAGTAAACAATATTACTTCTACTAGCATTGAGCTTTTTTTGACTTCTTTTTTTTTTTTTTTTATTCTTTACTTCCAATAGAAAGGAGAAACATTTTGACATGAAGGAATAAGAATGAAGTTGAGAAGTTTCATATTAAGAAAAAGAATGTAAGAAGTGAAAGATGAAATTTAAAAATAATTGAAACTATTTGATGGAATATATCAAGAAACATTAATGGAAGAATTAATGAAGGACTAACAAAAAAAAAATTCTACATTTGTATTATAGATTTATAGCGATATCGAGATCCCTAAAATGATAGTGATCAATATTGCATAAGTCTCAATTTATACGAGACTAGAGAGTCACTAGGTTATCAAGGATCAAAATCAAACACAGTTTAGCAGGGTCCAAGCTATCAGATTGCTCTGATCTTCTTCGTGTCCTACTACATCGTACCGAAGTTGGAATTCATGAATGCTCCAACCATGCACTGACACTGGTACAACCTGGCATGTATTATAACTAGAATGGATTACCTCCCAACTTAAAAGTCTCACATTCTTTCTTTGATATCTTACAACCATGAGTAGTCTGGATAAGTAAAACAACGATTTCAAGTCTAGACGTCATGTATTGTGTCAACTTGCTTTGTTTCGTTGTGGTGATAAATGACACGACACGTCTGAGATGTGTCATCCACTTATCGGCTATCGCCAGCTTCTGACACTTGAACGCTAAACCTCTGTCACGACTTTCATAGTCGTGTCGAAAATGGACTCGAATTAGCTGATGTCTAAGGATTGTGATACACAGATTTTGACAGTGATGGTTGTTGAAATTTAGCATTGGATAGGCTGCCCAGAACCTATGGAAGTCATTTTCTGGTTTGGCCTTTGGTAGCCGACCTTCTGTATTTTTTTATTATCCTTGAAAGGGATAGGAAGGAAAGGTCAATGGAAGGAAACGAAGTGGAAATGTAGGATGAGAAAACAATAACAAAGTTAATATCAATTGAAAGAAAAGTTGTACAATCACAATAGTGACATCTATGACTTACCATAACTGCCAAGTTAAATATCAATGTGTTAAATGCGTTATCGTTTTGTTGGTAGTAATGATAGGTAGTTTGGTTTCTTTCGAATAAGCTCTTCAATTTGAATCTCGTCCACTAAGCAATTAGATATTGTGAGTCAGGAAGGTTTGCCTATGTGTTTTTCCCAACTCGAATTCGGAATTACTAAAAGGTTTTGAGGAAAATAATATAATGAAGCAGGAAGCTGAAGTACTGAAACCTATAGCTGAGCCCAAGACCCTATCCGGGATATGCAATGCCGAAGTTTCTCCGCTGGGGGTTTGGGAGGATGGATCCGAGGCTACAAGCAGGATGTAGAACTCGTCTATTTTTCTGATCTTTATGATCGCATGGTGGGAATACCTCATCCATTTTTTTGAAAGAACAGAAAATTAAAAATGGAGATACCTCATCCATTTTTGTCCTTGATTAATCTATCATTACTGAAATCAATGCGATGCTAAATACTAGCATATTGCATAGTCACTGGACCTAGTTGTTTTCCCTTTTTCTACAACCTGGGAAAGCAAATCATGATGAAGTAAAAGTGATCTCGCTCTTTGTTTAATGTATTGTTTTTAAGCGATTTTTCTTGTTAATTGCTGAGCTTTTAGGGTTGGATATGGTATTTCAAAATACATTTCGTTGTTTCTAAATCCTTTATTTGGCAGGATTATCAGGATTTTTGTTATTGTTGTCGTGTATATACCATACTAAAATACTGATATATTCTCGTACTGTAACACTTTAACTAGCTTGCAAGTCCACATGAACTTTTGCATTTTGTTCCCGCCACCTGAATATCGCTTTGCCCGTGGACTTGGACACATCTCTCAAACCCTTCATTTAACAGCATGCTTGTTTCTATAGTTAGATTTGCTTTATATTCATTGCTCATCAATTTACCTGTGGAGCTGACATATGAATGTCGCTCTGATCCCCATCTCCATGATCCTATTATAAATTTTGCTCGAATCATATAACCCCATTGTGTACTTATCTTAAGAATCTAGCAGTAACCTATAGGTAACTTGAGTACAAGCACATTTGATTTAAATTGTGAAATTTCATTAACTGATATTTCCACCAAGGCAATGTGTACAAAGGCAGGAAAAACTAAGAAACCGTGATCATGGAAACAATCTAGCTCTGTAAAAGTAATACATTACTCTACACCATTCTCAATTTACAACAAACAAACACCACCAGGTCTCATACACTATAGAAGCTAAGGAGCACCAGCAGTCTATCGTCATCCAGGAACCTGCTTATCTCCGAAGGTAGTGGACGACGATTCCAGAGTTGTGTCTGTTCATCAAATTCTTCAAAAGAGGTACCCTTGAATTATAGTGGATGCTCAACATATGACGCATTGGTTTGGGTTCTCCTCAGAAGGGATATGGTAGTATGCTGCAGGGTAGCCGTAGTTCATGTGAGCCAACTGCATTGGTGTCGTCCTGCTTCCACCACCGCCGCCACTAGTGCCAATTTTGCCATCACCATGAGCGCCATTACCACCGCCACCTCCTCCTTGTCTACCATCCTCCCTCTTCTCTTCTTTGGCCGGCCCAACAGTTATGATATCCACTTGCCATTGTCTCCTCAGCTTGCTAACCACCTCGACGGGATCAACATCTCCAATTATGGTCAACTTGCTTTCTTTCATGCTCACCGAGATCGAATCAACCCCTTCAAAAATTAAGGATCAGGAAACGCTTTAGAAACTATGATGCCAACTCGAGTAGAGAACAGGGAAAGGATCATGAATACGGCTTGGAGAACTGAGCTAACCTGAGAAACTAGAGACAGCTTTCATGGCCTTTTGCTTATCCTTGTTATCATGCATATCCAACTTCAGCACCAACTTCTGCGAGACGAATGGAACCACACATGTTAGATTTACCTAGAAGTCGAACTGTTCAAAGGTTATTTGATTATGCAGCCTAGGATCTCCAAAGCAATCAATGACTATCAAAAGTATGAGAGGAAAAGGTGTCGCGCCCTGCGAGTTTATGATTTGGTTTCTAACTTCTCTTACTAGGATTGGCACTTTTCTAGAGTCTTATCCAGCTTGGCGATTTCGAAAAAAAGAGCTGGTCTAAGTAATCTGGCAACAAGTATGTGGTCCGTCTAATTTAGTTTGATGGAAAAATTTGATACCACATGAAACAGTTTCTGTCAGGTTGCCAAACAAGTAATGAAGACATACTCAACACTCAAGAGAGAGTGATTTCAATAAGTGGATTAGACACTCAAGTCAATGATCTCATGATCGCAGGTTCAATTTTCGATAGAAACGCTTACAGAAGCTCTTATTGATGACACCTTAGACGATTGAACAACAGATCAGTGATGGATCCAGGACCATATGTCAGGCGGTCAAAATTATGAATACTCAAAGGTAAAAAAAATATTTAATGATAAAATAGATGGTGATAACTTAACATATAAATGTAAGTTCTAAGAAAAATAATGATAAAGCATCACGTATTTGGTAATGTTTGTCATTTAATGAATATCTATATACGAGAAGAATTATATTTAAAACTTAATAAGTGGAAGGTAAATCAACATGACCGTCCATTCTTTTCAATTTGATTACGTTTTTTTAAAAAATTTAGAAACCTTTTAAAAGTATAAAAAAGAACTTAATTACAAAACAAAAGATTGGACGAGGGAGCAAAAACAGGGGATCAAACCTACAATCTGGAGCTAAAAACAGATGCTACATCCCTTACTCAACTAACAAGGTAAATCAGCCACTATGCAAAGTAGGTTATACCAAATGAATATAAAAAAGGGAGGTCATGTGCCCCCCCTCACTTATATGTAGATCCGCCCCTGCAAGTTCTAGTCAGAACTTTGAAGCTCTGAATCAATCAATCAAGCAAGCAATCAATATAAATCAGAACAGACAGTGAAGTGAAGATTGAGCTTAATGTTAAATTGAGCACAACAATACCTTTATCATGTTTTGCTTGTTGGGTCTGGAAAAATCAGTATGAGCTATTGCAAGTGAAGGGAGAAAATAAGGGGACTTGTCGCGAGAGAGAAAGAGAGAGAGAGAGAGATGAGAAAAACAGACGAATGAATGAGATTGAGAAAGAGGAGATATTTAAAGGTGGGAATAGAGAGTGATGGGAAGAGGGACGGCTCAGACTTGCTCAACACGGAGGAGATGGATTGTGCTAGGTGATCAAGGTAAGGAAAGGAGGAAGCCTTTTACCAAGTTTTGGGTCAAACAATTGGAGTCAAAGTTTAGAGACGAGACAATCTGTTTTCGAAGTAACGGAATGGAGTAGGATCCCTTCTGTGAGCCATGTGGACTATCCTTTTCATCTTTTAACGTTGAATAGTGAACGTTCGGGGAATAATCTGTTTTTATAAATGTATTAAAAATTTTCTAAAATTTAGGAAACATGATAAAATCGATTTTTAACTGATTTCTCTTGTTTTCCATGTTTATCCTATATCTCCCTGGTTTGCAGCATCAAAAAGATATTCATAATCACAGAAGCAATAAATATAAGGTATAATTATGAATCTCCAAAGACGTATAGTGGACTTTCTGACAATCGTATTTCTTCACGGATTTATGATATTTCGATCTTAATCTTGAAGAATCAAATTAAGATAGATGAAGGACGTATGGGGAAAGAATTGGAGTGTAAGAATATTGATTTATGAAATACAGAAATGCATATATAACAGAGAGAGTTTATTGAAAAGATAGTTTATTTTTATTTAATCCATTTATTTTTATTTTCTCCTATGTCATGTCATATATGCATTATCCCATGATCTTTCTTTTATTATTATTATGATAATTATTGCTTTAGCGTTGATTCAAAAGCACAGTTGAATCAACATTGTAACTATTTGTATAGAAGAGAACAAATCTTCTTAGCTAGCCTCTTTCTTCGCTATTTACAGGAAACGGCAAGAAATGATTTTAATGCAAAGGGTGAAGCGTTTATTGAATAATTCAGAAAACCCGTCAATTTGTGATCGATGAAGGTATGGGGAAGGAATTGGAATGTAAGAATATTGATTAATAAAAAAATGCATATAATATATAACAGATACAAGAATAGGAGGATCGTTTTGAAACTTAACGAAGTCACATATAATCTAAGGAGATCGAACAAGTTCAGTGTTTTTGAAAGAAAGTTTTCAACTTCAATTTTAATGGTTCGAAAAATGTTTGAATTTTGTTTTATAATGAAGATATTCATGTAAATTTTAATCTTAAAAGTGCTCAATTTTCATAATTGTTTAATATTGATGTCATGTTTTTCCATGTCCATAGATTATCAAATTGTATAATCTGAGTTGTTTGATATTGATGAGAATGCGTGATTGATTGTTAACCAATACCAACCATATGTAAATGTTGTTGAGTCAAACTACACGTGTAGTTTGTTAGGGATTGTCTAGTGTAGAGTGTAGACATGGATAACCGTGTTGAAGTGTCCTATGATAGAGAAACTACAGCTGAAGTCTCGTAATGAAACCTCTGATTATCCTAATTTGACCAACCGGAAACCGCCACCTAACCTTAACCCTTTTCCCCTGTCCCTAAACACAACCCTTCCCTTCCCCCTTTTCCCTCTCACCTCCACCCAAACTCCCCGTCGCCGCCAACCCTGCCAGCCACCGTCGCCAGGCCACGGCCCCCATCAACCACGTCCGCCAACTCTCTCTCCCTCCCCGACCTCGATCTCTTCCCCCTCCCCTTCTTCTCTCCCCGCAAACCACCACACCGCCACCCCCTGCGCCGCGGTCAGCCGTCGTGCCGCCGCCGTCGGTCCCTCCTCTTCATCCTTCCCTTTTTTCCCCTCCCCTTTCCCCTTTCCCTCTCCCCCACGGCCACCCCGCTACCAGCCACCGTCCCTGCCTCCATGCCGCGCCGCCAGCAGCTACCGCCCCATTGCAGCCGGCCACAACCAACCGCCACTCCGCCACCCCGATCAGTTCCACCCGATCTCCCTCTCGTGTGAGGTAACTCAACCTCTTAGAAATTTCCTTGGTGTGGTGAATCCTTGATGTGGGTGTGAAGCGTGATATGGTGCAATTAGGTTCACACGATGATCCGTTGGTTACGGTGAGTTTGGAGATGATGATTACGGACGGGGTAATTGTTCTGTATGTTGATCACGGTTGAATAACTAATTGTGTAAGCATGATGTAAATTAAAATTAAGATCGTTATCGATTAATTATTTGTACGATCACTATGCTACGAATATAATTTAGAATTCAACATATTCATAATAAAATAAACCGTCGATAAAAATCTGAGAGAATAAATTAATGGGATATTTTGTCTAAAATGTTAATTATGAAGGGAAAATATTGTTTAACGTAATTAGTGGTTTATCAATTTAACGAATGTGATATGAATAAATGGAGTAAATTATTGTAAAGAAATTATCACAGGATAATATGACATGTAGGTGCCATGAAATTACCAAATTATAATTATAAATGAAATAAGAAAATCGAGCCGTCTGGGATGGTTGGTTTTGGTGAGGGAGGAAAGATTAGCTTCCTCCATGTACATGGGACACGACCGTCAAGGCATTAGACAACTATTTGCACGAACCCGAGGTTGCGGAGGACTTTGGGGCTACCCCTGGCAAATCGGGTGGTGGGTAGTCGTTTGCAGGGATATCATTAGGGGTTGTTGGACAATTATTTATAGGGATCCGGGTTGCGGCAGGGTCTAGCCATCCCTGGCAACTCGGATGTTGGACAATTGCTTATGAGTTTGAAGTGGTCGTAGATTTAAAGTGCAAGGAATCTTCACTTGTTCGCGTGAGGAGCTGCCATTCCAACGAATCACGTGTTTTGGATGAGATAGATCAATGTCGGTACCTAAACGAGAGAAAATAATTAGAAAACAAATAAACAGAACAATATGACCTGAAGGGGGATCGAAAGTGCAATCGACGTTAAAAATGATAATAGGGTTTTAATATACTGTTAAGTGACAGCTATGAAAATGCTTGGGTCCTAGCACGTGCTGTCACATCGTTGGCAGTGCCCGGGTCTATTGAGCATATCTTTTGCGTACTTTGTTTTTTGTTTCTTTTTGTTAAAAGATTCAGGTGATCTTGACGAGGCCTCGGAGTAGGCGTATGCTGATGCTGATGTCTCAGCGAAAATAACGATATTGTGTTGTAATATTTTGTTTTTATGGTCAAACATTGAACGTTTGTAATAATGAACATTTTGCACTACTTCTATTACTAGAGTTATTGTATTAAAACTTCGTGTATTAATAAATTCTCGGATTGTAATGTTTGATGATTGATGTCTATTTTCAGTAGTGAGGTTTGTGTTATGGATTAATTGGTCATGGCCTCCTAGTACGTTCTTATTGTAAATCCTATATTAAAAGTTACCCCGTTATGGACTCCCTTTGTAACGACAATGACATCACGCGCCAACTAAGCTGTAGAAATTATCGTGACGTTACATGCATACTTCAATTCTTATAATATATGTCATGTTTAACAAAACAGATCTAAATTTAGCTGTGTCATGATTTTTTTTTTCTTTAATTAAATAATTTGATCTTTTACATACAATTAGATCTCTAATTGTATGTAATCTTCATTCATACCGAAATCCTTATCCAAGATTTTGAGTTTTCCTCTCATTAAATATTTTCTCACGTTAAATTCTATCTCTCTTTCACTATGTTTTTCTTAATTTGTGATTCGATTTGTTGAATCTCATGTATTTTGATGACAACAAGCAATAATGCATTGATGTTGTTTTGAGTTTCAATGTGTGTAGGTGCACAACTTTTGGTTTGAAATTTGATGGATCTCATGGAAACTTTGATCAAACAAACCATAGATTCGATTATCATTTGGTCCCGAAAGGAGATACTCAAAGACTCTTACATCATAGTCTTAATGGATGAAGTGGAGATCTTGAATCGAATCAAAACCTCAAGTGATCGTAAAGAAACTCAAGATCAAATACAAAAGCTACAGAATACAAAATGAAGATCAGTTATGTAGTATCGTGTAAAGTGTTCATAGATATGATATTCTTATTCAGTTAGGTGAAGTCATGAGCACTTAGGACTTCAACCAAACTGGAAAATCGTTTTGGAAAAAACTACTTCTTGTCATGAACCGGTTCATGTGACAATTACGATTTTTGTTATAAAATTCTGATTTTTCGAATTAGGTTTAAGAAGATATTTTTGCATTGATCATAAAACTATAAAATTGACATCTGTATAACTCGAGAACTGATCCATGATCCGTACATTTCAATTTCAGTATTTCGTTTGAGAAAAAAGTTAAAAATTGAAATCCCTAATTCGTCCATCCTTGAGTATTTCTGTGATAATTAATACAATTAATAACAAGTATCACAAATGGATCGCGTTTCACCATGTCAACTTATACGATGAAGCAAGCAATAACTATCAAGTAACTTGAACAAAGTACGTTCACCATAAAAATTCCTGATATTCTACTCCGGCTATGAGTACAAAAGGGAGTGCAGATGATACCATATAACACCTACATTCTATACAAATCATAGATTCCTTTAGCACACATTCACGGTCCACAACAAAAGAACTTGATAGCCCAACATCATCGTGAACCTGATTGTCACAAGTCCATCGACAATGCCGAAGCTCCCTATCCATCCAGTTCTCAAAAGGGTACCCTTCAAATATACTGTAGGACAGATTCAACATACGACACATTGGTTTGGATTCTCCTCGGAGGAAAGATGGTAGTATTGCATAGGATAGGGATAACCATAGTTCATAGTTGCTTTCTTGTCTCCGTCTTTCTTTCCATCACCGCTGCCGCCTCCCCCGCCCCCTTGCTTGGAATCTTCTTTGGCCGGTCCAAGAGTCAAGATATCCGCCTGCCATTGCTTCCTTAGTTTGCTCACCACCTCCACGGGATCAACGTCTCCGATCACCGTCAACTTGCCCTCTTTCATGTTCATCGAAATAGAATCAATCCCTGTACGAATACATCAGAATTGGATCAGATTAAATAATCATCAATTTGAAACAGAACATAACAGAACAGGAAAATTTTACTAGTATTCCCTTTAGATAGCAAAGGAAACTAAGTTTAACACAGACTGAGCTTGCACAAAAGCATACTGTGAGTCCATATCACGCACTTGAGATTCAACTCAAAGTTAATTGATGATGGGTGGAATAACCCGGGATATTATTTGTAATTACTACGAGCTCTCAATACCCGATCGGCTTTCGTATTATAGATAAAATCTACTCTATTATCGTTTGATGAGTAAAAGCATATTATTATGAGCACGAAAGGGGCATTCAAGTGACCTGGAATGCCGGAGACGGCTTTCATAGCCTTCTGCTTATCCTTGTCATCCTGAATATTCAGCTTCAACACCATTTTCTGCAACAACAAAACCCAATCCACATGTTAGTATTAGATAACCCATCAACACACAGAGCAGCAAATGAAATTCGATTATGCATCAATCTCGACTGATATCATTTGATGATCAGCTGATTAAAGCTTAAACTTGAACTTGATTTGAAAGATTGATTTTACCTTCATCGTTTTCCAATTATTGGGTCTGGAAAGAACTTGAGCTCGACTTGCAAGAGCCTGAGCTTGACTTGCAAGAGCCTGGAAAGAGAAAGTGAGAGACAGGTGGAGATTTAGAGAGGGAAATTAAAATGAGAGGCTGAAGATGAAGGAATTGGTGAGACATCTACAAGATTTATATAGGCCTTTGCCTTGTACAACACGGGTAAGGAAACAGCACCCACTCCCACTAGTACGTATAAATGAAGTTTAATTTGTTGTTGTATAATGACTAAATAATTTAATTTCAGTCCGTTTGTCCTGCCCCATTTGTACACATATTATAAAATTACTCAAAGTTATGGATCATCCACAGATAGAGTTTGTTTTTTTTTTTTAAATAAGATTTATCATCAAATATGAAATATTTGTTTAAGTTATTAATGTCAAAGGCACAAAGCTTGGAAGAAATATGAGAGTATGTATTGAAATAGAATCGGTATATTATTAATTAAGATAACTAGAAAAAAGTAATAGACATCTAATTGTCTTAGAACAGTTGTATTAGAATTTGTAAAATAAAAATTTTATAAAAAATAAATAAATAAAAATAGTGGAGATGTGTGGAAAAATTAGAAAATTTGTTTTAAAAACTATGTTGGAATGCGTTTCAACCATAAAAAGTGTATTAGTGTGAGGAAAAGATCATGGCCAAATGTATAACATTATTGCACCATACTGTTTTTGTCTTGGATCAATTTACTGAATGAAAATGAAAATCAGAGTTACACATACAGATTAAAGATAATAATTCTAATGAAAATGCTCTCACGGTTGTTTGATGAAAGAAATTGTATACTGAGCTAAAGTTTTTTAGTTTTTTTTTGAGTAAGCTGAGCTGAAGTAATTTACTGTAATTCAGAAGAAAGAGTACATTATAACCAGGACACTACTATTTTCCTAGATGGATGAATAAATAAGCGAGTTTACCAAGTCTTGGTCCGCCCTTGGGCTTGGGGTCAACTTTTGGTAAACGAAGGGTTGGCCGGGGAAAGCGAGTTGGTTTGGCCAAGCCAAAGGCGTCGAGTCAAAGTCACCGGCTCATTTATGTGGACTGCATATGCTACGTTGGAATGGTCCTCTTTATCAATGGAAGATTCGTGCGCAACCCAGATATTTCTTCAACAACCTTAAGATTCGTGAGTTCATTTTCAGGTGGGTCATTTAATAATCACTTAATTGATATATAGATATTAATATCTATATATTAATTAATTCAATTATTATTAAGGGATTCAATCTTAATTTTACATTTAATATATTCAATAATCAATATTAATAATTATAAAAAAAGAAAAAACTTTTAATATTTTTTTTAATCTATAGTCATTTCATTATATGTCATCTCATGGTATGTCATCACATGTGCTGATATGGTATCCCATGATATATTATCTTATATTAATATATATATCAATCAATTCAATTATTATTGAGGGATTCAATCGTAATTTCACATTCAATATATTTAAAAATCAATATTAATAATAAATAAATTCAAAAAATCATCCCATTTATATCATGGTATGTCATCTCATGTTATATCATCTCATGTTATACCATGATATGTCATCCTATATTAATATATATATATATTAATCAATTTTATTATTATTAAGAGATTCAATCATAATTTCACATTTAATATAATTAGTAATCAACATTAATAATAATAATAATAAATTATATTTCCTCTTCTGTATTTAATAGCCAATTCATGATGGTATGGCATATCCCAACCATATACACAACGACACAAAACGCACTCGAAAATACACTCGAAGTAATTACTCTCGATTCTCGTTAGCAAAATCGACGCCGAGGCCGCTAATCCTCTCTTCGACACGCCTCCTCGCCTGACATCAACGGCGACAATGCCATCAATCTTCGACCAACTGATACACAAAATTCCACGGAACAAGAACGCAGTGTTACACAATATGGGTTTGGATACGAATTCGATGGAATCCGAAGACAAAAGCGAAGGAAGTGAACCGGATGTTGTTGATGACATCGGAGTAAAGTGATGTTTGTTTGTTTCGTGAATTGATATGAGTACTCGATGATTGATTGATTGGTTGTGTGAGTAAGTTGAGAAAATTATTCAGTACTTATAAGGGTTTTGTGTGGATTGGGCTCGGCGAGGGAACGAAAGGGTGGGAGAGAGAGGGGAGAGAGGACGCTGAGTTTTGCCGGTGGTGTCTTGAGTCGGTTAACCGGTGAGTAGTTGGCGTCTCGGTTTAATCCTTTTTGGCACCTTGTTTGCATTAACACCCTGTGTGAGTTTGATTTCGATAGGAGAAGGACGAAAAAAAAAAACTAAATGATCGATTTTTCTTTGATGATCATACCATCTTCATCGCTCGAAGGAGGCTTCAACTGTGAAGCAAACCAGAAAGAACTCTCTATTTTATTGTCTATTTCTAGCCTTGGAGTTAAAAGTTCATCTGCCTTCTTGTCACTAGGAGGTCGACATAATAAGACTCTCAAAATATAATCTGCTTATTAAAAATAGGAGAAGAGAAATGCGTCAGAGCTTTTTTCTCAACACAAGCGATCTCCTGTTTTGAAGTTCAGGGTCCTGTAAATGGGTTCCTCTGATCGTGTGTTTTCCCCCTTCAAGTTTGTTGGCTTTTCATATGAAACTCCCATGTCCCAGTTTTGAGGTGAGTCTCTTAATATATATTTTTCTCATTTTTCTTGACTTTGTGAAATACACTTGCATGGTTCCACTTCATTTCTTGGTAAGAAAAATCTGATTCTAGGGGAAAACAGAATAAGATTGCACAACATCCAATATGAAGTGTGATATCTAAAACCACCGACACTTTTCAAATTTAACTTGAAACTCTTTGTTTTTTTTTTTTTTTTTTGGAGATTGAGATTGACTAACCATTGTATATGCTCTAGGAGCTTAGCATAACGATTTCGTACTTTCTCTGTCATGTTGAATTGTTCTAATGTTATAGGAAGTCTGCATACCTATTTCATTTTGAACTTTGAATTATGTTGAGCACATGCGTGGAGAATTTCCACACATAATACACGAAGCAGAGTGCATTCAGGATACAACAAAAGAAAAAAAAAAAAGAGTTGCAAACAACTGGACATTGCTGATCACAAAGAAACAGAAAGACGTATGTCGTCTACAACTAACAAAATTACATCAACCTATGAAGAACGCGAAACCAGCAAACCGAGGGAAGCCTTCTTCCACGAGCCGGAGTTTTTCACGAGGAAATGAACCTTCTAAGATTCGGTCCAACTGTTTGTTTCCCATCAGTAGAGACCATGAAAAGAAAAATAAAAAGAGTTTCTCTCCAGTGTTGTCCACTATAATGTTGTATGTCTTGCATGTATAATCATAAATCAGAATAAAAGAGAGACGTCTACACATTCTGGCCAGATGCCTTGGCGGCTTGATCGAGCATATCAAGCACCTCGGTCCGGCTCCTCACAATCCTATGAAACACTTCCCTTATCTGCTGTTGAAGCGGACCTAACCCTTCTTCCATCCTCCTACAAATCTCGGCCAACTCAGCCACCTGAGCTGCTATCTCTGCCTCTCGCTCGCTTTCCATGGGGAACTGAAAGTTCGCCAAGAGGTCCATCAAGGACTGCGAGAGTTTCTCCGCTCTCACTATCTCCTCCATTAGCCCGGCTGAACCCTTCTTTTCCTTCTTCTTCCACTCCTCAGCAATCTTCTCTTGGAGCCCGCACATGGTCTGGGCCCACCCTGGTTGCTTCGGGACAGGAATGTGTGTCACAAGCCCTGTCCTCTCTTGACAGGGTGTGGCAGCCACAAGAGTCCACATGACAAAGGATAACACGACGCTCATTATGTAAACAGTCATCGCCAGACCAGTAGACTCACCTCCTCGTGGGGGGTATAGATTGTTTGAGATGGCCTGGATCTGCTTTGCTGCTGACCAGTTCTTCGATACGCTCCATGACAATGATCTGAAGTTCGACAGGTGGCGGTCCTTGGCTGCTGTGCTGACACCATCTCTTCTACCGAAAGACCAGGAACGTTCGGTTGATTTCCCTCCCTTCTCATCTACGACCACCGATGTCAACAGTGAAGCCAATGATTTCCTCGCTCTGCGAATCTGCACAAGATGGAAAAACATAGGTCATCTAGCTGGATGAAGTAAAAATAAAATCATCCGTCTCGAGCAGGGGATCGCCCTATAGATAGAGAAATGTGCACACTCCACTGTGTCCCATGCCAAGCTCTCAGAGTCGGCTGATATTCAATTGCACATACCATGCCATACTATATTCAAACTTTGGGCACACAACAAATGACCTTACTTACAAAATCACTAGATTTATTTGTTCTAAAATAGAAAATGTTTGAATGTCCTGTACGGATGAAAATAGTTTACCTACATTTAGGGCAAAAATATAACAAATGTATATATGGATCCTGGACCACTACACTCATGACCGATTAGTTTTGAGTTGAAACCCCAAAGAAACCAATAAACCCAACGCCTCAACAATCTGTGCCACCCCAAATATACATCCGCGCTTCAAACCCAAAAGAGACATTGACGTGACAGGACATGTTGAGAACAGTTTGCTCACATCGGTTAGAATAAAGTTATACCATGTGCATATATAGATCTTGGGTCACTTTATTCATGACCAATTAATTTTGAGTTGTAACCCCAAAGGATTAATATGTACCACGCCTCAACATGTTCAGCAGTAAGAATATTGCAATATTCTCCAAAGTAAAAAATATTTCTACAGGCCTATCCATGTTTAGGGTGGAGATCAACTTCCTCTTACTACTAAGTTAACAGAAAGCCAGAACCTAAATCACTAATACCTCATAGTTTATTCAATGTTCATGATTTCATAGATATCCTAAAAATCAGAATTTATGGTCTCCTACCAATCCAAAACCTTCACAAGATAATGATATTATTGGGAAAATAGCAACAACATCATCATGCCCTACTTCAATCAGCATGTCCTAGTGTGCCTTTAACATCAACAACAAGATATCTCTTGCAAGTGTTTCAGCAACAAAGTGGAAAAAATGAAGAGACATAAACTAGCAAATCACATTACTTCCTACGGAGAACAGCATCAACTAAGTAGCTAGTTTGCAGGAGCACGGAGGTAACAAAGAAGACAAGGAGACCGTCAAACAGCAAGATAGCTTCATCTTGTTTTTGTTTTTTAATGAAAATTGGCACAGAAACGAGGTGAGAAGATTGACATTTGCATTGGGTAGCACAGACAGATAGTTACTTGCTTACATATAGTTGAACAAGGTTGAGAACTTGAGATGCCCCCTCACAAGTTCAAAACTGTTGAAGTTGAACTGAACCAATTATCCATAAATTATAAATCCAAATTATAGAACTGCGCTGTAAGCTACAACCCTGACATAGTAATTGGATTAGGTATCCGGATAAAAGGAGCATACAGAGGATTTGATTTCGACAACAATGTCTACGAGATTCTCTAGAAGCACACGAAGGAAATGGAGAAAGAATGCTTGAATATTAACAAGCATTAGGTCTCACAGCTTCACGTTCTGGCCAATAAATACAATTTACAAACAATCGTGTTGACCGACCTATTGTCAAAATGAACCAGTTGGAAGCTCACTCGTGGAACGAGACCTAATGACGAACCAAAAAAAAAAAAACTGTTCTGTGCTCTTGGTTTCATTCAAAGATGTACATAGGCTTCTTCTCAGGTCTAAATCAAAGAGCCATTAAATCAATCACTAGCGTCGTCAACCAAATAGTGTAACCTACCACCGAAAGATTACTTTAATGTCCAACCCATTTCCTTGCTTTATCACTGCCTTCTCCGTTGATTAACCTGCTATCTGAAACAAAAGGAAGATGTTTCATCTTCGGCTTTCCCAAATACACTATCCTCATCTACATCGTCAAGTCATCAACCTTGATTGAAACAACTCAGAGCGCCAACTTTTCTCCTAATTCTCGTAATATTAACTTCAAGGCACATTCTACAAGGAAAATAATTGTCATCTTGCTCCATTCCCATTTATTCCTTAACTGGACATCTAGAGCTAATTTGGACAAGAACAGAATTTTATCCTTAGCAGGACATCTGGCCATAACTTTCTAATTCAATGAAGAAGTGGAAACATGTTCCAAAACGTTCAGTGCATCCTCTAGCTCTAGTGGAACATGCACATGGTATTTCGCAATGCACCGTGATATGCATGTTCTCAGGGGCTGTTTTGTATTTTGTATTGTTGCTCAAAGCTGTGAAAACAATAATTAATAACAAAAATACAAAACCAGTATAGAAAATCGAAAACACTTTTTATAAAATAAAATGAAGTTTTGTAAGACGGATCTTGAATGTTGTACTTAGATAAAATAAGAAACTGAAACTGAAAACTATTTTTCTTGGGGTTGTTTGGTATTGTTGCTTAAAACTTACAGAAATCAAAATCAGTAACAAAAACAAAAAACTGATAGCAAAAAACAAAATTATTTTATAAAATAAAATGATTTTGTATAAAGAAATCTTGAATATTGTACTAAAATGAAATAGGAAACACAAAACCAGAAAAATGATTGTTTGTTTTCTGTGTCTGTTTCATCTGTTTAAAAAAACATATAATAGAAAACAAAAATGATATCGAATAATTATGTTTCATCGATTAGTGAACGAAAATAAGAAACCAGAAACAAAAAATGATACTCTCTCCATTCCATAATATAACCAACGGTTTGACCCAGCACACAAATTTATGTGTGTGTTGAATTTGTGTACATCTTGATAAAGAAAAAATATTTTCTTGATGATAATGCGGTTTACTGTAACACTTGTGAGATTAAATAATGGATGTCCTATAACAAATTGTGATTGTTTTGATATTTTTTAATGTGAAAAGATTACTAAATATGATATGTTCTATATATTTTGGGACGGCCCAAATAGATAAGTGTTGCTTATATTATGAAACAGAAGAAGTATCAAACAAGCCTTTTAGAAACGGACAAAAGGAAACCGAAAAACACTTATGCATGTTTCCAGCTTTTTACTTCCGTTTCATCCGTTTGACAAACAGAAAAAAGAAAGAAGCACTTGTGCATGTTTCATTAACCATTGAAACGAAAACAGAAAACTACAACTATACCAAACAGGCCCTGATTATATCAAGTTAACCTGATAACGTTGAATGTGATGCATTCCCTAATTCTACCACAACAAGATATTCCTAGATGCAGCGTGTCTATCTCCCTTTGATATTGATCCATACCCTTTTGTGCCAAAAAATCAAAAGAGGAATTCAACAAGCAACAAATTATATCCAAGCAACACACCAAACTATAATCATAACAATATCTGCACCACAAATCAAAGCAGCATTTCCATCAGCCTCATTCAACATCTCGGTGACCCAATTCATCATTCCAACCCACGATCCACTCAACCCAAACAGAACTCATCAAATATCACAATGGAATCAAATCAAAATCACCTGCCCATCAGTGAAAGGCCTGTGCTCCAAAGCCAAGACCGCGACCTCGGCCAGCTTCTGCGCATGCCGGATCGCCTCCACCCCATGAGTGATCGCATTACAAACATCCAACGCCTTCACTGTCCGTTCCAACAACTCCGGAATCATCTTATCGAGCGGCGACTTCCCGAAATGCGACGCGTCACGTCCCATCAGTAGCACCGCCTTGAACTCCGCCTCGCAGCACAGAAACGCGTCCACTAGTCTCCTCAGCCACTCTATCGACATCATCGAATCCCCGGTTGATTTGTCGTTGTCTTTGGGGAGGAGGAGATCGGAGAATCGTTCCGAGATCTTCTTTTGGAAGACCTCGAGGTCCTCGAAGTCGGCTTCCATGGAGGCCACCTGGTTTCGCCGGATGCTGATTCGGCCGAGGAAGTTTCCGCCGCCACCTCCGGCTTGGGTTTCGCCGCCGCTGCTTGCCCACATGGTATTCGACGAAATGCCTGAGAGGGATGATTGGGGAATGGGGGAGAGGAAATGGGGTGGATTTGAGGGGGAGAGGAAAGTGGTGGAGGAGGAAGTGGTCAAAGAGAGGGAGGAGGGAGACGTGAGGATGGATGATTGATGCTTTTTCTCGTTTATTTTAGGTATGTTATTGTTGGTGGAAATTTGAGAGAATTATGACGGTTTTATTTTGGACAACTGGAATTTCATTCAAATATGACACTTTCAAATTTCAATTATCGGGGGAAAACTTGATTTAGTTTAAACAAACTAATGTTCATGAGGTCATCTAAAAAAATGTTCATGAGGTGATGCTAATTGTTTTTCTAAGAATGATATTCTCCTCGTCTTAATTTACATGTTATTGTATTTTTTGATTTGAATTGTTCTAAAGTATTTGTAATTTTATTGAAAATTTTCATATAATAAATATTAAATCATCATTTTTTGTTATTGTTTATTCCATTATCTTCACTTATAAGTGTTATAAACCCCATCTCTATGAAAATATATTTTTTCTACTATATCCATAAAAATATTAACAGGTTAAGTGTTATAAGGATTCCGATGACTAAGAGTCTGTCTCATGCTTAACAGGTTAGGTTCTTTGGTTGAAGTCATACCTGTTGGTATTTGTTTCTCAATTGAGATATAATTTTCCTGTGATGCTTGAAGTGTAAAGATCATTTATGTGATGTGTACTTGAGTGAGACCAAGGTTAGGGTCACGTGAGTAAGATTGAGACTCTGACCCATCCTTATCCTTAAGGTGAAGAGAAAATGGAGCTGCGATAGAAATTTGAGAACCTAGATGATGCTTGCATAGTGTCGGGGCAGAACCCTAGATGGCGAGCATATGGCAGGAGAGCATGGTTTTTAATTGCCATAGTTTGTGATGTTTCATCAAGAACTTCAGGTTGGAATTTCACTTGTTCAGTTGACATTGAGTTCTAGGTATGTTACAGATTCTTTGGTTTATAACGAATTATGATACTAGGAATCATACATGCCATGAGAACGCTGCTACGCTAGATATGATCAGCAACATATTTAATAGTTCTAGTTTTTTCTTTCTTTCAATAATTAGGAACGTGATTACAAGTCAACAGACCCCTGCTACATACCATTGCAGGGCCTCAAGTTGTAACGTAAAGCTCAAAGGAAAGATGATTAAAATAGAAAGAAAGAAGCAAATGTCAAGAAATGAAGCTTTACACTGCTGAAAAATGTATTGCTTAGTAAGGGGAAAAAAATCATTCTTCAAGAGTTTAGGACTTGAAATTCCTGCTGTATACGGGATGAATATTCCATGACGGTGAGTTAACCAACGTGAGATTAGATATCTGAATGTTATCTGAATACATAAGCTCGATCAGATACGGTCTTGTTTGATTGAGTTTTCCTCCATGGAACATTTGCCACCACAGATCACCTTGCCCATCAATGGTGCCATGGTTCCCTGCCGGTATCAAACATGTTAGCCTATCAGTTCTAGCAAGGAAAACATTCCAACCAATGCTCGTTACCGAGATATTACTGAAAAAAAAGATGCATCTTGTTGATATAGGTAGTATTATCAAATCATTTAAGATTTTACTTAGGATATTACATACACCCTTAACTTCAAGAACACAAAATCTTATATACTCAAAAGACTAGTGAGTCTAGTGTTAATTTATGAAGTCAGCTCTGAGTGAGGCAAAATGGTTCATAATAACGATCCGATAACAATGATAGGCCGGTTCGTGATGACGATCCGATAACAAGGATAGACCGGGGACGTTACGCCAACCCAAAAAACTTCATCCACACAAAATGAACCTTGAATAAGATTATTAGGATGGAATATATTCGAATCAAATAGGCAATCTGCAACGGGAGGCAAATCCCATGCTCTTTCGGCACAATCTTAGGGGAGTTTTGGGTGTTTAACTTCCCATCATCGGATTACTCTTCTTTATCAACTAGGGATCACATTCAGCACGGTGATTGTATGGTGCTTATAGGGCTTTAAAAAAGCTATTTAAGCTTGAGGCTAAGCTCGGGCTCGACTCGTTCAAGCTCGTTCGATTGTTAAACGAGACGAACAAGAACAAAATTCTCAGCTTGTTTAACTAAACGAACAACCTTGAGTATACCCCTGTTCATCTTGGGCTAGAGCTCGACTCGTTAGGCTCGATAAGGGCATGAGCTCGGGCACAACT